>SJYA01000747.1:305388-388773 GCA_006410615.1 Neotragus moschatus
TCTTGAAACTCCCGCCCCCCCCCCATATTTGTCTTATTTGGGGGCTGTGCTGGGTCTTTGTCGTGCTGGCCTTTCTCTAGTTGCAGGGAGTAGGGGCTGCTCTCTAGCTGGGCTGTGCGGGCTTCCCACTGTGGCGGCTTCTGTTGCTGCAGAGCACGGGATCTAGGGCACGCGGGCTGCAGTAGTTTGGCGATTGGGCTCTAGAGCACAAACTCAATAGTTGTAACACATGGGCTTCATTGCTCTGAGTCATGTGGGATCTTCTCAGACCAGGGATCGAACTTATGACTCCTGCATTGGGAGGTGGATTCTTTTACCACTGAACCAACAGGGAAGCCCCTAACTGAAGGCTTTTAACATCATTTTCTACAAATGACTACTTCTTTACAGCTGTATTCATTCCCAAGCTGCTGGGGCAGACATAGGAGCAGCCATAGAAGTGTGTGAAGGTAAAGAGACACCTGCCTCAGGCATCCTTTCTCTAGGGACCGTGTCTCAGCAGTTTTTGGTAGTATGTGATCCTATGAGAATTTCTTCTGCTTCCTTCTCATCTTAAAAAAAAAAAAAACTATCTTGATTTTCCAGCATACGTGTACCATATTAAATAGGTTAAGGCAATTTCCGTGGCACATCTTAAGAGGCTGACTTTTGTTCCAAGGGTTTTGTTGTTGTTCAGTCATTCAGTTGTGTCTGACTCTTTGTGACCCCATGGACTGTAGCCCACCAGGCTCCTCTGTCCATGGAATTCTCCAGGCAAGAATACTGGAGTGAGTTGCCATTTCCTTCTATACAGGATCCTTCTGACCCAGGGATCAAACCCGCATCTCCTGCATTGGCCAGCAGATTCTTTACCACTGGGCCACCAGGGAAGCCCTCCCAAAGTTCAAAGCACCTAAAAGAAGGATCCTGTACTTAAGATGAAGAAATGCCAGGGTCAGGGAAATTGGAACCAGAGGCTAAACTACTTGTTTCACAAGAGGACTGATGGAGAAAGGATTCGATGTTTAGTTGCTGGTTCTTTATGGTTAATGCCCTGTCCGTGTGCTCAAGGCTCAGGGACACTAAGGAAAATGACAGTGGCTTCCACAGAAGACCTGAATCAGAGACTCCTAATATTGCGTCTTATTATAGCACCCTGGGTGGGTTTTTTCTTTCACAGCTTTATCACAGTTATAGTAAAAATATATCCATTATTGTAACTGATATGGAGTAACCTGCCCCAAGCAGGTCAGTTCTTCTGTCCAGCAAAACAAGAAAGGTCCAATTAAATGCAGAAATCACCTGTCTGAAGGCAGTGGAGAGCTGCCGAGGAGCTGAGAGGGGAGCAGATAGATCCTCAGAGAGGTGATCTGATGCCAGCAGCTGCTCTCATCTCTTGTCCCAGCAGGAGCTGAGAATTTGGGGACAGAGAAACCAGAGAATTTGTCATCAGGATACAGGGGCCCTGCAATACACAATCAGATTCTCCTTCAGTGTATTTCCTGAACTGGGGGTATATGAGGCTTGGCACCTAAAAGACAGAAACAGAAAGCCCCTGAAAATCATTTGTTTTCAGAAGTCTCTCAAAAGGAAAATCAGAGTCCAGGACCCGCTAAGGGGAGGGGCCAGGTGAAGACACCAGACCCTCAGGCCAAAATCGGACCACTATCTGGCCTCACACCAAACCAAAAATTAAATCGAGATGAAGCAAGACCTCAACACAATAGGTAAACACAATAAACTTCTGAAAGAAAACAGGAAACGTCTTCATAACTTGGAGTAAAACTTCTTTTTTCCCCCCAGTTAAAAAATACGATGCTCTATTTTGCTTCCAAAACATTGCAGTATTCTGAAGAAATCAAACCTTCATATTAGGAGTGAAGATGGAGGTGATCTGTGGGGGTGAAGGGGAAGCTGTAACCGGGAGGGGGTGTGGCGGGTGGGGCTTCGCATTCCGCCTGCTTGTCACCCAGCTGTGTTCACCTCATGAAACTCATGAAGCTCCACCCTGGCTAGACAGGCACTCTTCTGTCGGATGCCATGCTTCAGTGAAAACATTTACATGAGATGAAGTCTTAGCTTTCTAAATATACAGAACAAAACGGTAAAACAGAATGCTGCAAACCGTGTGTTAGTCAGAAGGCTTATGCACCCTCCTTATGCAGGGACTATCCACTTCTCTGACAGTGAAGAGTTTTACAATTTCCTTTCCAAATACCAGATTTAACAGAAGTTAATCGGAACATTTCTCATGCCAGCCAGTGTCCCTCTTCCAAAGCTAAAATGTCAGCAGAATGTTATGTCACTGTATAGGAAAACAGGAACCAACAGGTCGGGCCTCATCCCTGAACTCACTACCTACAGGTGCCACCTGAATTCCCTGGTGGTCCAGTGGTTAGGACTCTGGGCTTACCCTGCACGGGGCCTGATTTGATCCCTGGTCAGGAACTAAGAATGNCTTCTCATGCCAGCCAGTGTCCCTCTTCCAAAGCTAAAATGTCAGCAGAATGTTATGTCACTGTATAGGAGAACAGGAACCAACAGGTCGGGCCTCATCGCTGAACTCACTACCTACAGGTGCCACCTGAATTCCCTGGTAGTCCAGTGGTTAGGACTCTGGGCTTACCCTGCACGGGGCCTGATTTGATCCCTGGTCAGGAACTAAGAATGTGCAAGCCACCAAGAGAGGCATTACAAATACCAAGCTTGAACCACAGAGGTTGCCCACTTTGTTTTGTTCTTTTTACAGATTATAGGTATATACAGTTGATAACTCAGGGTTTCTAGTGGATAACACTACCTTACAAATAAATTACAAAAATTTTAAATTCCAGAAACATTTTAATGGCCCTCTCACATGAATCTCTAAGTTGATAGAGTGAAGGCAATAAAAGTGTCTTTTTGTTTCAGAATTACTCAGAAATTTGAACTGTTTTCTTGATGGAGTTGGCCAAGGGTCTGTCTCAATTCTTTAAGATTGCTTAAAGAATTGCCCTCCCTCTTCAAGTCATATTCCCTTCATTCTTTATCTCTTTCTGACTTATCCTCTGCCAACTGGAGAAAACTCCCTGCTTAGAAAGTTTTCATTGATTAGATCAACCCACCCAGATAATCTATTTTAAGGCCAACTTTGCCATAGAATGGATTTCCCCTGTGGCTCAGTGGTAAAGAATTTGCCTGCAATACAGGAGACTCAGGCTTGATCCCTGGATTGGGAAGATTCCTTGGAGAAGGGCACAGCAACCCATTCAAGTATTCTTGCCTGGGAAATCCCATGGATAGAGGAGCTTGGCGGAATACAGTCCATGGGGTCCCAAACAGTTGGACATAACTGAAGTGACTGAGCTTGCAGGCAGGCTGTCACAGAACACAGTCACCTGAGTGAGTGACGTCTCATCCCTTTTATAGGAATGAAAATTAACTCCTTTTCCAGGAATTAGCAGAAAATATCTTCGTGTGGGCATTTTACTAATTCTGCATGCCATAATATGTTACCAGCTTTTTGTCCACATCTCCAATGGAAATGCCTGGGTTGGTGGATTTGATCTTGGGCAGAGGTCTANGTGACGTCTCGTCCCTTTTATAGGAATGAAAATTAACTCCTTTTCCAGGAATTAGCAGAAAATATCTTCGTGTGGGCATTTTACTAATTCTGCATGCCATAATATGTCACCAGCCTTTTTGTCCACATCTCCAATGGAAATGCCTGGGTTGGTGGATTTGATCTTGGGCAGAGGTCTAAGTAGAAGAGGAAGAAGCTAGATGGGTTATGGAGGGTATTTGGGATACTGTGATCTTTTTTTATTACCTCTCTTAACTCATCTTCAATTCTCCATTTCTTGCTCAAAATGCATTTTGCCACTTCACCAAATCTGTATTTCTCTTTCCCACACAATGTATCGCACCTCAGAGTGCTTGGAAAATGCAAAGTACACAATATCTTCAGATTTTTCTCCACAAAGACGGCATGAACAGACATCTCACGTCTCATCTTTTGGTTTCTTGGGGTCCCCTTTACTATCCTGACTGTAGTGTGTGCTGGTCCAGGCAACATAGTACATAATAATTTTCCAGCCTTGCATTAGCTGCTGCCATAAGAACTGCCTCAGGCAAAGATTTCTTAAGACACAGAAAGCAATAACCACAAGGCCAAAAATATCGATCAATTGTACTGCGTTAAAATTAAGGACGTCTGTTCTTCAAAACCATTAAGAGAGTGAAAAAGATAAACCACAGACTGGAGGAAGAGAGTTTCAACACTTATCTTTGACTCTGACAAAAGACTTTTCTCTGGAATATTATAAAGCAGTTCTTCAAATCAATAATAAAAAGGGAGAGAACTCAATAGGAAAATGGACAAATGTCACAAAAGATAATTCACGAGAGAAGACATCCAAACAGAAAATAAACGTGGGAAAAGACATTTGGTTTCATTAGTCATTGGGAAAATGCAGATTACCATTATAATGCAGATACCACAATATACCTTCCAAAATGGCTAAACTGGAAAAGACAGACAATTTGGAGCAACCAGAACTTTCATACTCTGCCAACCAGAATGTAAATTGTGACTATTTTGGAAAAATAATTAATAATGTCAATTAAAACTGAATATATTCATAGCTTACCCTCAACAGTTACATTCCTAAGTATATATCCAACAGAAATGCATGCACATATTCAACAAACAGTGTGTAAAAGAATGTCAACTGCAGTATTATTGTGGTATTCCCAACCTGGAAATACCCCAAATGTCATCAACAGAGTGGATATGAAAACCATGGCATATTCATTCATACAGTAGAATAATATGCAAGAATGAGAATAAATAAACTATAGCTCACACACAAAAAGGATAAAACTCACAAACATAACACTGAGTAGAAAAAACCAGTCACTAAAGAATACATTTTATGGTTACTTTTGCCTCTTTTTAAACTTTATAAAAAGGTAATTTGTGGTTTTTGAAGTCAGAGTATTAACCCTGGGGTGGGGGATGGGGGTTTTGAGTGGAAGGGGGCACAGGATGTTATCTAGAAGTGCTAAGAAGATTCTTGATCTGCATGTGATCTATACACGTGTGTGGTCATTTTGTGAAAACTGAGCTATACACATTATTTATGCACTTTCTGTATGTACTTTTTGTGCATTGCTCAATCATGTCTGACTCTTTGCGACCCTATGGACAGTAGCCCACCAGGCTCCTCTGTCCATGGAATTTCCCAGGCAAGAACACTGGAGTGGGTTGCCATTCCCTCCTCCAGGGGATCTTCCCAACCCAGGAATCAAACTGGTGTTGCCTGCGTCTCCTACACTGGCAGGTGGATTCTTTTACCACTGAGCCATCTGGGAATTCTTCATATGTCTACAAAATATTTTACATTATGCAAAGCAATTTATAGATCTCTTTCCTACTCATGAGTGTGGAGCCACACCTGGTTTGTTGACTACAATATCGGCAGATCCTAGACTGTGCCTAACACTCTTTGTTACAGAGTGGTTGATTAACAATGAATTTGAATTTTCCTTGATATTGCTGATGCTTTTTTCTAACCCTCCCCCCATCAGTGGAGTAACCTTTACCTGTGTTTTAGCAAATATCTTTAGATATTGCATGGCAGGTATTTCAGATGGATCAGCTTGTGGAGAAGAGAAGGGAGAATGAAGTGCAGTAAGGAGCTGAAGTTGAAGCTCCCTGAGGGCAAGAGCTTTTGTACCACTTGCTCACTTGTCCTGATAACTTTATGTATGTAAGTCATTGAATCCTCACAACCACCAAGGCACTTCACAAAGGAGGTAACTGATGACAAAACTGAGGCTTAGAGAAGTTTGATAAAACAGTAGGCAATGAAACTCCCAAGATTCAAATCCTGAATATAAGCTTGATCACAGAGTTGTGTAGTTACCTCTGGTCATAGTAGGCTCTTGAAAAATATTTGTGGAAAGCATGAATGGACCTCTCCAAAATCCCTATTGTTCTCCTCCTCACTCCTGTCATCATTATTTAGGGGCACAGGTGGGCTTGGGGGCTGAGCAGCTGAGGGAGGGAGAACATTTTAGCCCAGACTTCCAGTTTAAAAAGTCTCAAATACAGACTTTTGACATCGTTCCCAAAGAAGCATACAGATGCAGTAACCGTCACTGTATGACTGGTAGGAATCATCCATCAGACAACCTTAAACTTGGGCCCCACTCTCTACAGCCCACTCTCTACAGCGTACCCTACAGAAAAATGCTGCTTATAAATGGCGTAATCCTTGGAAAAGCAAGATCATTATGTCACGTCTTTTTCACATGTTAAATTTACTAATTTTTAAAATATCAATGTTTAAAATGCACCACAGTGTTTGTAATTATATTTTGGCTTTTCACTTTTTAACCTCCCAGGAATATTAAAAAAGAAAAACTGGAAGTGGCTCAGGCATTGCAATTTGTGGGGAGACCCTGGCTAGTGCACAGGCGGGTTCTGTGTGCACAGAGCCATTTCATCTCCTGCCGGCTCCGGTGCAACCGCTGCTGCACGGGGGAGAGACAAAAGGGGAGCCCTCAGGCTAATCTGAATCACTAAAACCCACAGGAAACTGAAAGCCTCATTTAGTTTCAACTTTATACCCTGCAAGGCTTGTTCCTAGGATGTCCCCTAAATAGCAACAAAATGCCTGATTTTCCTCTCACTTCCTTGCCTCCCTATCTCCAGCCCCTTGTGGAGGAGGTTCTTGTGAGGTTTTGCTGACAAAGGCAAACAGTAACACCTTCCACTGACATGAGCTTCTCAGCAGCTCACAGAACTGAATAGAAGTTCAGTTTCCTTCTGTCCTCTCAAGAGCCCCATCAATAGCAATCGCTACTCTTGTTGCCAGTCGTGGTGACTGTCACGCCAGTCCCCAAAGTAGAAGTGACTTCTTCCAGGCCACAGAATAACTAAACAGCCAAACATGCATCTCACCCTGTCCCAGATCCCAGTGGGGAGGGGAAAAAATACAATCCATGGACCAAGAACTTTAGTATTGCCTTAACACCTCATTGCTCACTGCTGCCTTCATCTTCAATTACAAGAAAATACCGTCCAAAATTTTTTTTTAAATTTCAGTTTGGCTGCTTCACCATTTTCATCTTGTGGAAAAAATCAGTCCACCTCAGCTTCTTTTAGCATTCACTCTAAACCTGTAGAACTGTTTGTGTGACTCAGGCAAAGGAATTAATTTTCATATGTTGCAGAAATCAAAAGTGGGGAGCCATATTCAGCAGAGGATGAGGCCATGCTATTTCAAAGGGGGGTGGGGAGCGAATATAGCATAAAAGGGAAAATATTTCAAATTTGTAAGGAAAAATATTTTTCACTAGAAAAATTTCCTCGTGCTCTCATTTTTGTTTGGCTTAGCCTTCCCATGGCATTCCAAGCAATCTGTCTCAGCACCACAGCTGTGAAATATATGCACTAAGGAGACTCAGTCAGTTCTACCCCCTCCCCCAATTTTATTAGCCTTCTCACTTTCACTGGGTTTCATTGTAGGTGGTGTCTTACCATTGGCTCGCACACTGTACTGGCTAAACTGTTTCATAATTCTGTTTTGCAGAATAAACATTTTCGTCTAAGAGAAATGGCTTGGGGAAATGGTAACGATCAGAATTAGAGTCACGGGGGCTTCCCTTGTGGGCCACTGGTTAAGAATCTGCCTCGCAATGCAAAGGACACCGGATTGTTACCTGGTCCGGGAAGATCCCACATACTGTGGAGCGACTAAGCTCATGTGGCCACAAATCTGAGCCAGCAGCCTAGAGCCCATAAGCGAGGATTACTGAAGCCCACCCGCCTAGACCCTGTGCTCTCCAAGAAGAGAAGCAACCGCAGGAAGAAGCCCATGCGCCGCAACAAGGAATAGCCCCTGCTCACTGCAACCAGAGAAAGCTCTTGTGCAGCGAAGAAGACCCAGCATAGCCAAAAAATAAAATAACTAAATACGAGAATTACAGTCATAAAACCAAATCGCCATCTTTGAACAGCAATTTATTATGTACACTATTAATCAGGCCATCCTAGAATAATGGGCTAATTTAAGAGTCAAATACAGACTTTATATCAGAAATTTGCATCTGCTAGATTAGGAGCTCACAAACTTTTTTCTCTTTTGGTAAAAAGCTAGAAACCAAATATCTTAAGCTTGGCAAGCTATACAATCTCTCACTTTACTACTCAACTCTGCCATTGCAAAGAAAGCAGGCGCAGACAGTAGACAATAGCAAGTGAGGGCTTCCCGGGCAGCTCAGCTGGTAAAGAATCCACCTGCAATGCAGGACCCTGGTTTGATTTCTGGCTTGGGAAGATCTCTGGAGGAGTGACAGGCCACCCACTCCAGTACTCTTGGGCTTCCCTGGTGGCTCAGAGGGTAAAGAATCTGCCTGCAGTGCGAAGACCTGGGTTTGATCCCTGGGTTGGGAAGATCCCCTGGAGAAGGACATGGCCACCCACTCCAGTATTCTGGCCTGGAGAGTCCCCATGGACAGACGAGCCTGGCAGGCTACAGTCCTTGGGGTCACAAAGACTCAGACACGACTGAGCGACCAAGCACAGCACGGCACAGTAGGTAAATGAACAGGTGTGGCTGTGATTTTAAAAATGTTATTTCTAAAAACAGATGGTAATCAGAGCTGACATGGAGCCACAGTTTGCAACTCCTGGTTATGTCTGTGACTGCCATTCAAAGGCTGAGCCTAGATGCTAAGCCCTAAACATCTACTTGACAACTTACCCCAAAAATGATGTGTGTATGCGTGTTTGGAGGTGGGAGTTAAGATAAAATTAAAATGAATTTTCTCCTGAGAAAATATTTTTATAAGTAGGTATCAATATTTTCCACATATGCTGAAGGATGCATTAGTTATTTTTCTACATTATAGCAAAATTCACGTAAAATAGGTTATTGGAATGAACAGAATCTTTTTTAAAATTCCGATACATTGAATAAACTGACAATACCCAATTGAGCCTTGAGCACTGTTCACCTTGATCTTCAGCTTAGCCCATGAGCAGAATGCGGTCCCATCACTTCATGGCAAATAGATGGGCAAACAATGGAAACAGTGACAGACTTTATTTTCTTGGGCTCCAAATCACTTCAGATGGTGACTGCAAGCATGAAATTAAAAGACGCTCGCTCCTTGGAAGAAAAGCTATGACCAACCTAGACAGTATATTAAAAAGCAGAGACATTACTTTGCCAACAAAGGTCCATCTAGTCAAAGCTATGGTTTTTCCAGTAGGCATGTATGGATGTGAGAGTTGGACTATAAAGAAAGCTAAGCACCAAAGAATTGATGATTTTGAACTGTAGTGTTGAAGAAGACTCTTGAGAGTCCCTTGGACTGCAAAGAAATCAAACCAATCAACCCTAAAGGAAATCAGTCCTGAATATTCATTGGAAGGACTGCTGCTGAAGCTGAAACTCCAGTACTTTGACCACCTGATGCCAAGAACTGACTCATTAGAAAAGATCCTGATGCTGGGAAAGATTGAAGGCAGGAGGAGAAGGGGACAACAGAGGATGAGATGGTTGGATGGCACCACCAACTCGATGGACATGAGTTTGAGCACGCTCAGGGAATTGGTGATGGACAGGGAAGCCTGGCATGCTGCAGTCCATGGGCTCAGAAGGAGTCGGACACGACTGAGCGACTGAACTGAACTAAGAATCTCCCTTCCAGGAATTCTAGCACACAAAGGCAACATCACGTGTTTCCTGGCCTCGTTCCTCCTCCTATCTCGGTGGCACTATGGGCCTTATATTGGGCTTTCATCCAGGCCAAGGACATGTTTGCAGAGAGCTCAGCGTGGCTTTTCCAAGGCCCTTCTTACTTTCTAATTTTTGTCGATGGTGATGGTCCTTCCCTTTACTTGAGCCTTTTCATAAGATTTTAACAGACGCTTCCCAATGAGGATTTTATGTAAATTTCAAGTAAACCAGTGAGTTGAAAACACCCTGTGCCAGGCAGCACATGGTGGAGCATCAGGGGAGAGAGTGTCGGTCCTTTGCTGCAGAACCTTCCTGCTACACAGAGCTGCCAGTCTCAGATGCAAAACTCTGGCAAGCAATTTAAACAACTGTATTCCAGAATCAGTACTTGTGTGTTATGATAACTTACTTAAAAATATGCAAGTAAATTGCATATAAATCAAGAGGGAGTGTAGTGCTAGGTATTAAATTA
The DNA here is from genome assembly GCA_006410615.1 of Neotragus moschatus. Taxonomy (NCBI): domain Eukaryota; kingdom Metazoa; phylum Chordata; class Mammalia; order Artiodactyla; family Bovidae; genus Neotragus; species Neotragus moschatus. Next base: position 315,571 of record SJYA01000747.1, read on the forward strand.
TTTTGTAGGCTGCCATGCAGAGTCCCAGGAAAACAAGAGCAGGCCTGCCCTCTTTTTTCTCAGGAAAACAGGAGGCTTGAGGGAGCAGAGGAAAAGCCTGACTGAAATTTGTCCCTGGCTGAACCTGGCTTAAAGACCTTTCTCTGTCTCTAACTGAGCTTTTCCAGGGGCATAACCACCACGGCAGCTACTGTCTACAATTTGTTTATACTATGCCTGACTGCAATGTTATTTTCATATTTGCCATTGGGCCTTTAGCGCCCTTCCTCCTTGAGGTGTTCACACGCAGGAGAGGTGGGAGAGGCTCATCCTTTGTCAATATCAACATCCCCCAAATAAATAAATGAATGAGATATTCCTTTATTCACTGACCCCATGATGGCTCCTATCTACTAGTCACTGTTCTAGGGCTGGGAGTAAGCAGTCAACAAGACAGGCAAAATTTTCCCCCTTGTGGGAATATACTTTCTCATGGACGGAGCTGGAAAATTAAAAATAATGTGGAGAAGAATAAAATATGAAAGGGAGAAAATGATGCTAGAAGAAGGGCAGGGACATGATTTTGAATGTGGTAACTTGGGAAAGCCCTTTAACTAAGGAGGATGTGTTTGAGCAAAGACCGAAAATGAGGTCCAGGGGAGAGAGGTATATGGATTTCTGGGGGAAGAGACTTCCAGGTGGAGACAACAGCAAGAGCCTCGTTTGGCCTAGAGGAGCAACCCCAGGCACTCAGGCCGCACCAGAAAGGAAGAGGGTTAGACCATGAAGAGGACATGGGCATTGATTCTCAATGAGACAGACCAGATACTCTTGACCCTTGAATAACACAGGTTTGAATTGTGCAGGTCCATTTACACGGGAATTTTTTCCATGAAAAATGTATGTCCCCACACACTATAGTACTGCACAACTGAAGGCTGGCAGAGTCCAGGGATGGAGAGCCACAGACATGGAGGACCTACCCAGCTATACACAGATGTTCCACTGTGCTGAGGACTGGTGCCCACAACCTCTGGGTTGTTCAAGGGTCACAACTGTAGCTGCTTTTCTGGGCTTTCAAAAAATCTGTTTGGGCATGACCTATTCTATGGCCTCAATCACCTCTTCCCCATAGAGTTGACCCCAGATGTCTGTTTATTCTCTCATTTTCTATGTTTAATTTACTTATACTTGAAGTTGGGAGAAACAACTAATTTCAGAGAATGCTGAAGGGCTCAAATGACCATTACTATGGGAGGTTAGACTGTTCCGTAAACACAACTATTTAATCAACAACTGTCTATTGAGTGCCATCATGGTGAAGGCAAATGTTACCTGGAGGAGGAAGGAGGGATTGAGAAATTGGAGCAGGCTGGAAGAAAGACAGCAAAGTCAGAAAGATAGAGAAGGAGGAAAGGAAAGGGAAATAAAGGTGATGGTTTCACATGTCTAACCACAGGGGTATAGAGCATGACCTTGGGGATTTGGTTGACCTTATTTCAAAACTTAGATATTCCACATACGGGCTGTGTGACCTTGATGATGTTAGCACTTTGAGACTGTTTGTCTCCATATAAAATGAAGATTGGATATTTGCCTTCTAGCATGTTGTTGATATTAAAAGAGATATCATACATATCTATCTAACACAATGCCAACACTGGTTTACTCAATAAATAGTAGTCACTTTACTATTGTAACTGTCATCATTATCATCATTCCAAGAGGACAGGAAACCAGAAGCAGCACACCATCTTCTGACAGGAAAAGATATAGGCAGGAATGAGATTTTGAGGAGGAAACTCACCGTAAGTACTCATTTTAAAAGCATCTAATGGTATGATTATGCACTGGACCCAACTTATTACATGAATGGGGATGATTCTAAAGGGGCATCTCTTCAGCAGTAATTCAGTGGATCCCCTGGAATTTGGCTCAACTGTGAAACCATTTATCCCAGAGAATATATATCCATAGGAAAAAAGAGTTCTAGAAAAACATGGTGATGATTCCACATTCAAAACAAATATAGGAGACCTTGTATGACTTGGATACAGACTGTAATGTATTAGCAGTTCCAGGAAAGGCGGAAGACAGATTTGTAACTGAGCAATGCAAAATTGAAATAGTGCTGTGCCAGGGAAGAAAGGATTGAGTTAATCAACTGCCAAGTGCTTTTCCATTTGGGACAGATAAGGTTTATAGCATGCTGCAGGAACAGCCAAAGACTTGACATGCATGAATCTCATAAAATTATCTGAATATATTCTGTGCTGTAATGGGCATCTGCCACTCTTTTGGTTTGTCTGGCATCCTTTACTGCAGAGAACTGCCCCTCTCCAATCCCATATGATTCTCTTGAGTCTGTCAATCAATGGGCCCTGCTACCTATATACCACAGGGATGGACTGTGACCCAGGGTATTTAATAAGAATATCTCATTCCCTCGTGGCTCCATGGTGAAGAATCCACCTGCTAATCAGGAGATGCATGTTCCATCCCTGGAGAAGAAAAAGGCAGCCCACTCCAGTATTCTTGCCTGGGAAATCCCATGGATAGAGGAGCCCCGCTGGCTATAGTCCATAGGGTCACAAGAGTTGGACACAACTTAGTGACTAAAAAATAAAAAATTCCCTGAGCCACATTGATTGGTCCAGAAGAAGACACACAACCTAAGTATCACCAATCAGGGTTTTCTGCAGGGACTGATAAGGATGCTGAGAGTTAGAGTCTTTCCTTTCGGGATCTCTGACTGCCAATACCTCATAAGCCTGGAGCTTTCCTGGAGTCCTGTGTTACCATGTGGAACAACATTAGCAAACACAAATCTAGACAAGAATCCTTCTCTCCTTGTCGGGGGAGAGAGACACAGAAACAAAGATTCCTGTTGATACTATTTGATTGTTTGCACCCCTTGATTCAGTCATGCCTGAATCTGGCACTTCTTGGGAGGTTCCAGTTGTGTGAGCTGGTAGATTACTTTTTTTTTTTTTTTTTTTTTTGCTACTTTTGCTACTTTCAGTTTGAATTGGAATTTACAACCAAAAGAGTCAATTAATAAAAATTTGAAAGAAATTGAATCTAACCAAAGGATAAAAGCAATTTGTGGCAAACTAAACAGAAATACATAATTGAGTATATTAAAAAAATATGTTTAAAGATGTTATGAAAGATACAGGTAAAGATGTAATTTGGGGTTAAAGTGGCCAGAAAAATGACAGGAGATAAAACAATACTCAGTAAGTATATCTGACTGTAGTTTGAGCAGAATCCTTCTAGAAGTTTGTAACCCTATGACCCATGTCCTGGTCTTGAACATTTGATAAATAAGTAACTATATCAAGTTATACTATATCAACTATACAGCTTCAAGTCTATTAACCCATTAGCCTCAGTGTACCTGAGATAAAGATAAAAAACAACACTCTTCTTCATTGGGAAATGATCTTACAACTATAGGAGGCTTAGAATTAAATATAGATCATGAAGTAAATTAGATCTATAAAACTAATACTATTTATTAATAGGCTTAGGAATAGAATTTATAATTTGTGTCTTTAAAGTGTTAGTAATGTTTAAGAACATCTGACATATTAGAGAATATAAAAAATTTAGCTTCATGATTTCAACTTGAATTTATACTTAATTTTATTCTCATTATCTTAAGTTGCAAAGTTCTGATAATTTGATGTTTACAGTCTTTGAATGTTTTGACTCATTATGTTTTTAAGGGTCAGTTTTTAGATTTACAAGTACTTGTGCTTTGTTGAGGTTTAAATCAGCCTTATCAGGCATCTGAGTTGCTTGGGATATATTAAATTGTGCATATTGTTAAAACCTTCAGTTCAGTTCAGTTCAGTCGCTCAGTCATGTCTGACTCTTTGCAGCCCCATGAATTGCAGCATGCCAGGCCTCCCTGTCCAACACCAACTCCCAGAGTTCACTCAGACTCACGCCCATGAGTCAGTGATGCCATCCAGCCATCTCATCCTCGGTCGTCCCCTTCTCCTCCTGCCCCTAATCCCTCCCAGCATCAGGGTCTTTTCCAATGAGTCAACTCTTTGCATGAGGTGGCAAAAGTACTGGAGTTTCAGCTTTAACATCATTCCTTCCAAAGAAATCCCAGGGCTGACTTCCTTCAGAATGGACTGGTTGGATCTCCTTGCAGTCCAAGGGACTCTCTAGACTCTTCTCCAATACCACAGTGCAAAAGCATCAATTCTTCAGGGCTCAGCCTTCTTCACAGTCCAACTCTCACATCCATATATGACTACTGGAAAAACCATAGCCTTGATTAGACATGGGAGAATTTAATTGAGGGTTTATTAATATGACTAATTGTATAGGGGATTTTAATCTGCTAAAATTGAATGAAATAAATGGAAAGATGATTTTAAATTTTATAAAAATTACTCAGTTTATAAGTAAAATCAGAATTGCAAAGTGATCTTAAAAGCCTAAGAATATTATAGTTTCAAATTTGTAGCTTAAATTAATTAAATTTTATTCCAATATTCAAATATCTATTTCTCTGTGCAGAAAAGGCCTCACTTCCCTCAAACTAAAAAAAATACCTCAACACGCATGGTAAGGAATATCATTCTAGATGCAAAAGCCATAGATGAAACAGAATTTTCTGTAGAGAATGAAAAATGCAAGGCTTGTATGGGGCCTGAAATAAGGCAAATGATAGAATAATATTTGGAATAAATAATGTTGAACCAACTGGATCCATTACCAGGAACTAAAAGGAGATCAAATATCAACAACTCAGGTGGTAGTAATCAAAACTGATTTATTTGTTTGCTTTCACTCAACAAATATTTAGTGAATGTGTACTACATGTCAGGGTGTATTCTAGCAGTTCTAGGATAGCAAGAAAGACGGGAAAATATGGATTACAAATTGGATGTGAAAAAGACAAAAACAGAGTAAGTGAAGTAATTGGACATGAAGGAGAGGTGCCAGTAGAGGTTTGCCTGGATAGAGGAAAGAGCAGGCTGTCTTGTCTCAGATTTCTTTCTTCGCCTGATGTCAGTAAGCATAGCAAATAAGGAGCGAGAGCATCTCAAGACATCCACAGAAGACAAAGAAAAAAGCAACAGGAAAGAAAAGGAGGATAACATATTCACTAATAATAGATTCCAGACACAAAAGAGAAAAGGCTGGAGGGGAAAGTAATCGAGCCTGAGACAAGTAGAGGAAGCAGCTGGCACAGCCATCAATGAGAAGAATGGGGGTGGTTCAAACCAAGGCTTGTGGGACTAATTAAAATGACACAAATATGGGTAAAGCACAGCATAAAGTAGGGACAGGCGGTACCGATAACAGGAAGGAAAAAACACTCTGAAGGGCTAAGTCTGTGTGATTCTGAGAAGAAAATCTGGAGATGAGCTGAGACACAAGAAACAAGCCTGAACATCAGAATGGCTTGTTCCAAAGGACTGGGGTTGGGCGCTGTGCGGGGATCTGGAGAGGAAGGGAAGACACATGGTATGAGAACAGCTCAAGAAGAGAGGGCTGTGACCATGCTGCAGAGCAAGGAGGATGAGCTGGTTCCCGGGCCCCAACTGCTCGCGAAAGTGCAAGCCCCTGGAGGGTCAGCTGATGACATCTTGGCCATGCCTTCTAATGACCCAGAAGCAGACAGCCAGAAAAATGGAATAAGTAATATAAATGATGATTTGGGGAGGGGTGAAATTTTGTTCTGATTATTATGAAATATCCCCTAAACATAAGTTAAATATAACCATTTTAGAAAAATGAGAAAATACAGATAACCAAAACAATGAGAAAAGAAAAATCATCACCCTAAACAGAAAAGTGATACTTCTGAGGAAGAAAGGGCCACTGACTTTTCTACCTCGTTATTCAAGTTCTTGCAGGACTTGCCAACGCATCCTGATCCCATCCTGAAAGTTGATAGTGATGGTTGGTACCCAAGAAAGGTAGTGAACAAGACCACCAAGCCCCAGTTGAGAAGAACACTTTTAATTAGCTCGTCTAAAATATCCCCTTTAGGTTCCTGCAAAAATATGGTGACAAGATCTATAAATGTTTCCTTTCAAGTGTTCATCAGGCCAGTGGTTCTTACACAATGAGGAAACAATGCAAGACCAGGGAAAGAAACATCCAGAGGATCAGAGAACACAAATCAAGTGCTCACATATGGTGGGGCATGATGCCTTTTCCCACAAGCCAGACTGGAAAATTTTATATTTCACAGGTCCTTGAGAGCTCAGAAAAGCCTTGCCTTAGTAGTGCAGTAAAGTTAGTCCACTTGCTCCTTGGAAGTAAAGCTTTGACAAACCTACACAGCATATTAAAAAGCAGACATTACTTTGCCGACAAAGATCTGTCTAGTCAAAGCTATGGTTTTTCCAGTAGTCATGTATGGATGCGAGAGTTGAACCATAAAGAAAACTAAGCGCCAAAGAATTGATGCTTTTGAACTGTGGTGTTGAAGAAGACTCTTAAGAGTCCCTTGGACTGCAAGGAGATTAAACCAGTCAGTCATAAAGGAAATCAGTCCTGAATATTCATTGGAAGGACTGATGCTGATGCTGAAGGTCCAATACTTTGGCCACCTGATGGAAGAATGGACTCATTGGAAAATATCCTGATGTTTGGAAAGATTGAAGGCAGGAGCAGAAGGGGATGACAGAGGATAAGATAATTGGATGGAATTACTGACTCAGTGGACATGAGTTTGAGCAAGCTCTGGGAGTTGGTGATGGACAGGGAGGTCTGGCGTGCTGCAATCCATGGGGTTGCAGAGTTGGACATGACTAAGTGAACTGAACTGAAAGTTAATCCTAACCTCAGTATTGCTGAGGGCCTGCCTAACAAATCTTAAACGTATGACCTGAAAGAATCAAACTATTTTCAAGTAACTTAACTGCATCCCCAAACAAAGCTTAAGCAGATTTATAGGAATAATAATTTTTTAAAAAAACACTCAACAGGGAAAAATAACCAATATGCCAAAATACGTATACAGTAAAAACATTATGAGGAAAGTAATATAGCAGAAAAATATAACATGAGGAAAAATTGTCAATTGAAACCAAACCAAAACTGAGGCACCTGTTAGAATTAACAGACAAGGATATTAAAACAGCTGTTATAGCTGCGTATTGTATGCTTTAAAAGTTAAGACATGGAAGGTATTAAAAAGATACCAGTCAAACTTCTAGAAATGCAAAAATACGTTTGAGGTGAAAAATTACATGAGTAGGATTAATGGCAGAATAAACATTTCAGAAGAAAAGATTAATGAAGCTGAAAACTCAGCAATACAAACTATCCAAAATGAAATTTAGAAAAATATTATATGGGGAGTTAAATATATCTATTGAAGGTAGACTGGGGTGTGTGCATGTGCGCGTATACATATGTGCTTAGTCGCTTAGTCATGTCCGACTCTTGGCAACCCCATGGACTGTAGCTCACCGGGCTCCTCTGTCCATGGGAATTTCCTAGGCAAGAACACTGGAGTGGGTTGCCATGCCCTTCTCCAGGGGATCTTCCCAACCCAGGGATCGAACCCAGGTCTCCCACACTGCAAGCAGATTCTTTACCGTCTGAGCCACCGGGGAAGCCCATGTATACAGACATATATACACATTTATATAACTTTAAATAAGTCATAGCTCATATACAACAAAAGGATATAAAATAGAATCATGAAAGAATTTAGTCAATCCCAAAAGAGGCGAAAAATAGGAAAAATTTAAAAAAGGGTGGGGATAGCAGATAGCAAGGTGGTAAATGTAAACCTTAGCATATCAATAATCATATTAAATATCATTGAGATAGTGTCCGACTCTTTGTGACCCCATGGACACCAGGCTCCTCCGTCCTGATTTTCTAGGCAAGAGTACTGGATTTTCTAGGCAAGAGTACTGGAGTGGGTTGCCTTTTCCTTCTGCAGGGAACTTCCCGACCCAGGGATCGAACCCAGGTCTCCTGCACTGGAGACAAACACTTTACCATCTGAGCCACCAGGGAAGTCAACTGAGATTGTCAGGGTTGGGTAAAAAAATAAAATCCAACTCTGTTCTTTCTATAAGAAATGTACTTTACATACAGAGAAACAAATAGTTAAACATAAATGGTAGAAAAGATACACCATGCTATTACAAAATGAATTGTGTATCCCCCCAAAACACACACACACATAAATTCCTATGTGAAAACACTGACTCTCAATATGACTACACTTGGAAACAGGGCCTTTAAAGAGGTGGTTGATGTTAAATGAGGCCATCAGTGTAGGGCCCTAATCCCATAGGACTTACAAGAAGAGGAAGAGATACTAGAGATATGTCATCTTCCTCTCTGTCTTTCTGCCCTCAGCACACAGAGCAAAGACCATGCAAGAGCACAGTGGAAAGGCAGCCATCTACACTCCAGAGAAAGTAGTCTCACCAGCCCAACCCTGTTGGTACCCTGATCTTGGACTTCCAGTCTCCAGAACTTGAAAAACTTCTGTTGTGTGAGCCACCAACCAGGCTGTCTTATTTGTTATGGTAAACTGAACAGACAGGCTAAGATGAATCAAAATGAAGCTCAAGTGACTATGTTAACGTCAGACAAAGTAAATACTAGAGCAAAGAATAGCACTAGGGGCAAAGATCATTTCATAATGACTAAGAGGTCAAATCATCAAGAGTACATAACAATCTTAAAATCTTTGTGTACCCAACAAAAGCAATTCAAAATACATGAAGCAAAAACTCATTGAACAGCCAAGAGAAATAAACAAATCTACAACCAAAACGAAAATATCACTACCCCTCTCTTAATAATCAATAGAACAGTGGAGAAATATCAGTAAAGAGCTAGAAGACCTGAACAAAACTATCCACTAATATGACCTAATTGATATTTATAGAATACCTCACCAAACAGCTGTATATACACTCTTCAAGTGTACATGTAATATTAACCAAGACAGACCATGCCTCAATAAATGCGAATGAATCAAGTCCAACTAAGTATAATAGAAATGAACCAAAAACCAATAACAAAAAGATTTCTGGAAAACTCCCACATTTTTGCAAACAAAACAACACACTTCTAAATAACCCATGGATAAAAGAAGAGGGCAGAGGGGAAACAGAAAGTATTTGAGCTAATTGAAAAAAAAAAAAAGAACATAAAAAAGTTGGAAGGATGTCATTAAAGAAGTATTTGTATAGGGTGGGAGGGATTTGTAACACTAAATGCCTTTATTAAAAGAGAAGAAATATCTCAAATAAGTGATCTCAACATTCCCTTAAGAAGCCAGAAAAAGAATAAATAAGCCCAAAATAAACAGAAGAAAGCAAACAGTAAAGATCAGAGTGGAATTCAATAAAATTGAAGTCAGAAAGATAATCGAGAAAATCACTGACTGAAAGAGGATATTAAAGATCAATAAAAATTATAAGCCTCTAGCCAGATTGGTCAGGATAAAAAGAGGGGAGACACAAATTACAAATATCAGGACTGAAAAAGGTGACATCATTACAGATTCTAGATATTATAAGGGCATATAAACAACTTCATGCCAAAATTATATACAGCTTAGATGAAATAGAACATTTTTTTTGAAAGACAGAAACTACCAAAGCTAATCTTAAAATTCACACAGTACAGCAAAAGACTTCAAAAAGTCAAAGCAATTCTAAGAAAGAAGAACAAAGCTGAAAGCAACACAATTTCTGCTTTTAAACACAGTATGATACAGAATACAATATATTACAAAGCTATTACAACAGTATGGCACAGGAATAAAAACAGACCATTGGAACAGAATAGAGAGCCCAGAAATCAACCAATGCATGTGCAGTCAAAGGTGCCAAGAATATACAATGGGAAAAAGAGAGTCTCTTCAACAACACTGGATATTCACATGTAAAAGAATGAAACTGAACCCTTATCCTACACCATAGATGAAAATTAACATGGATTAAAGACTTAAAAGCATAAAACCTGAAACTTTAAAAACTCCCAAAGAAAAATGGGAAAAGTCTTCATGACGTTGGTGTAGGCAATGATACCTTGGATATGACTCTAAAAAGATAAGCAACAAATCAAAAGGAGACAAGTGGGACCACATCAAACTAAAAAGCTTCTATGCAGTAAAGGAAACAGTCAATTGCAATTGAAAATGCAGTCAACAGAGTGGAAAGGCAATTTACAGAATGGGAGAAAATGTTTTCAAACCATGCATTTGATAAGAGGTTAATATCCAAAGTATATAAAGAATTCCTGCTAACAGAAAATAAATAAATAAATAAAAATCTGATTTTAAAATGGGCAAAGGACTTGAGCAGACATTTTTTCAAAGATACACAAATGGGCAAAAGATATGAGAAAACATGGTCAATATCATTAATCAACATGGTTGTGTGAGTGCTCAGTCAGTCAGTCGTGTCCAGCTCTTTGCAACCCCATGGACTGCAGCCCACCAGGCTCCTCTGTCCATGGGATTCTCCAGGCAAGAACACTGGAGTGGGCTGCCATTTCCTTCTCCAGGGGATCCTCCCAATCCAGAGATTGTCTCTTAAGTCTCCTGCATTGGAAGGCAGGTTCTTACCACTACCGCCTCCTGGGAAGCCCCTAATCAACATGGAAATATATATAAATCAAACCCATAGTGAAATACTTCACACCTGTCAGAATGGCTATTATCATAAAAATGAAAGCCAACTAGTGAGGATGTGGAGAAACTGGGGTATTTGTACATTGTTNTCCAGAGATTGTCTCTTAAGTCTCCTGCATTGGAAGGCAGGTTCTTACCACTACCGCCTCCTGGGAAGCCCCTAATCAACATGGAAATATATATAAATCAAACCCATAGTGAAATACTTCACACCTGTCAGAATGGCTATTATCATAAAAATGAAAGCCAACTAGTGAGGATGTGGAGAAACTGGGGTATTTGTACATTGTTGGTAGCAACGTAAAAATGTAAAGTAATGCAGCCACTGCATCAGTAGTATGGAGGTTTCATAAAAATCAAAAACTGAACTGCCATATGATTCAGCAATACATCTGGGAATATATTCAAGAGAACATATTGAAATATATTCAAACTTGAAATATACTCAAGAGAATTGAAACATATTCAAGAAAATCTCAAAGAAATAACTGCATTTCCAAGTTCATTGCAGTATTACTCATAATAGCCAAGGTATGGCAACAAACTACACGTACACTGATGGACAAATGGATAAAGAAAATGTGGTATCACACACGACGGAATGTTACTCAGGAAATCCTGCCATATGCAACGATCTGGATGAACCTGGAGGACATTATGCTAAGTGAAATAAGCCAGTCCCAAAAGAAGTACTGCATGAATCCACTTATATATGTAAAATAGTTACAGAGACAGAGAGTAGAAGGTGATTGTCAGGGGTTTGGTGTGGGCGGAAACAAGGTGTTGCTCTGTTCAATAGTATAGGTTCAGTTATGCAAGATAAATAAGCTCTAGAGATCTACTGTGTGACATTATGTGTATATTAATACTGTGTTGTGCACGTAGAAATTTGTTAGGAGGGTAGATATGATGTTAAGTGTTCTTGCCAAAATAATTTGAAGATACAACCTGAAAAGTCTTATATCTATTAAAGAAAGAATTGTATCAAATTCATACAAATTCTTCCCAAAAAAACCGAAGAGCAGAAAACACCTTCCAACTCATTCTATATAGCCACCATTATCCTGATAAGAAAACTAGACAAAGAGATTAAAAGAAAACTGTAATTTCTCTCACGACAGATGTAAAAATTCAAAACAATATTTTGAAAAACCAAATACTGTATATGTGAGGCTAAGTCTGTTTGCTGTCCACCTGATTGTTAATCAGCTATACTGTAATACAAAACAAAAAGTTTAAAAAAATTAGAGGGAAGATGAAGGAGGGAGATTACAGACCAAAAGCAATTTAAAAAATAATAAAATCAAATCTGACTATAAATAAGAGGGTAATCCACAGCAATTAAGAAAGGCTTATCCCAAGAATGCAAGATGGGCTTAACATTAAAAAATCAATGTAAATTATCATATTAACATTTTTAACCATATGATCATATCAGTAGATTCATATATGAATGCAGTAGCTCTATTTGTAACTGATCAAAAACTGAGGAGAAAAAACAAATTTCTACCAACAGGTGAGCTTGTTCATTGTGGTTTATCCACACAAGGGATACACTATTGATACCCTCTGTAACTTGGATGAATCTCAAAATAAGTATGCTGAATGAAAGAAGTCATATAGAGTACATAGTGTATGATTTCATCTACCTAAGATTTTAGGAAATGCAAACCAAACTGTTCTCACAGAAAACAGAACAGTTGTTGCCTGAGGAAGAGGAATGGAGAGAAGTAGGAAGAAGGAATTGCAAGGATCTGAAGACAGGGAGGCCTGGTGTGCTGCAATTCATGGGGTCGCAAAGAGTCGGACACGACTGAGGGACTGGACTGAATTGAACTGAAGACACTTCTGGGCACAATGAGTGTGTTCATTATCTTGATTATAGTGATAGTCTCAAAGGTGTGCACCTATGCCCCAAACTTAACCTCTCTATCCTTCTCTTTAAACCTCCATTCCAGAATACTATTAGTTTTACATTTGTTCTGTAACTCTAATTACTTTTGGATGCATTGTCTATAAATTCTTTTTCTTTTCACTGAAAACTAACAGTATCCACAATACTGTTTGTATAGAAATGTTGTTCACTGCAGAACTGAGAAGTACCGTTAAGCCTGTAACTCTTGTCAGTAAGTCTTTACTGTTGGAAGTAGAAAACAACTTGAAAGTTTGGAGAGGATTAGGATGGCACAGGTTTATAATGATGTAACATGCCTTTGCCTTGTCACCAGATCACCCAGCTTCTTAATCACTGTATTTGTTAGAAGAAACCCATATTCTACCAAGAGAGATTCTTCACAGAGCCTCTGACTTCTGGTTCTAATCTGAACTGAAGGCTCTCTAGATCTGCCTCAAAGTTCTCGTTTTGGAATTGCTTTTCACTCCAGGAGTTGGTGATGACAGGGAGGCCTGGCGTGCTGCGATTCATGGGGTCGCAAAGATTCAGACACGACTGAGTGACTGAACTGAACTGAACAATCCTGGGTTAGATCCACTGCTCCTTGGAACCTATGACTTCCTCTTACTTGGATTCTCTTTGTTTTGCTTGAGTAATTCTTTCAGAAATAGTCTGTGGGTGGTAAATGGTCTGAGCTCTTGCATGTTTGAAAATGTCTCCCTCTTGACTGATAGTTTGGCTAGGTACAGAATTCTAGATTCAAAAACATTTTTCCCCTCAACATTTACAGGCATGCTGTTTGTTTATTGTTTTGTTTTTTCGCTGCCATATAGAGTTGCTGATGATCTATCTACTGTCACCTGGATCTTCATTTCTTTTTGAGTGACCTATTTCATTAGCTTTCAGAATATTCCCTCTCTTCCTAGTGTCTAAAATGTCACAAGAATGTGTCTTAGGGTGAATTTATTCATTCATCATCTGCATTTTCTAAGCCCTTACAATCTGAAGTCCTATGTGTTCACACTTAGAAATTCTTTATTGTGCTTCTCTGTTTTGTGAGTTTTCTCATTCCGAACATCCTTTTGGATATTAGAAGTTTTAGACTGTTCTCTAATCTCTTCATTTTTCCTCCCATATTTTCCATCTCTTTAACTTTTTGTCCTACATGCATGGATAGTTCTTCCATTCTTTCATCCACTGAATTTTTAACTTTGACAATTATTTTTTTCATTTTAAGGACACTTTTTAGGTTAAATTGCTCTTTTCCTTAGCAGCCCATTTTGCTTCACAATTTTTTTTTTTTAATTTTCTTCTCTGAGGAAATAGAATTATTTTAAAGATATCTTTCTGAATTATCTGTTTCCTCCAGGGTCAGTTTATTGCTACCTGCCTTTCTGTCCTCATTTTTTCTCAGATGTTTATGATCCTTTGGTTATCAATTAATAGTTATAACTGAGGCAGACCAGCTTATTTAATACAGATAGCTCTGCTTGCCTCAGTTGGTCTCACCTTCTGTCCATGTGGGTGGGCCTTTTGACTGCAGACTTTGCTTTAGACCTTGAGGGGAAAGAGGAGGTAGAAGATGCCCCTCCCTTTCACCTCCCAGCCTGAAAGAATTTTATTCAGAGTGGGCATCACCCCTTCTAGGGCTACATCCTAAGCAGACACTTCTCAACTATTTCAAAGATTAATCCTCTGGTTTTAGCCTAAGCATGTGACGCAGGGAAGGGGAATGCAGGCTATGACTCACAGTTATTCCACAGTTGACTTCTGTCCAACTTTCTCTCATGCTCCAAGTTTTGAGCCTCTCTGTGAGTCTGCTGCCAGGAAAAAATAACTCTGGCCCCGACTGCAGCCCTCTCCTGTAAATGCGATTGAATCTGTTAATAGAGTTCCAAGTAGTTTTTACTTCTGAGCAATGTGTCTCTATCTCTAGTTTCCCAATGCCCTTTCTCTTGTGCCCAGGACACATTATTTTCTGTTCCTCCTGACTGACATCACTATGGGGTTTGAGAGCCAAAAAGAGATGCATGTATGTGCTCTGTCTGCCATCTTGAACAAGAATTCCCATTCTCTTTGGACACCTTTGTGATTCCTCCATTTTTGTTGTTCAGTTGCTAAATCAAGTCCAACTCTTTGCAACCCCATGGACTGCAGTGCACCAGCCTTCCCTCTCCTTCATAAGATTTCTTTCTTATTTTGGGGCAAAAAACTTATAGCTTCCACTGAGGGTCAGCCATAGAATCACGCTGAATTTCTACTTAGGCTCTCCAAATATCTGAAACTAGTTTTATATCCTCCTATCTTTCCCAGGTCAAATATTTCTAGTTTTACTAACTATGCCTCTTTGAGTTTTTAGTTTTCCTATCATCCTGCTCATTTTCTTCAGGTCCTCCTCCATCTCTCTAAAGGAATTCAGTATAGTGCCTAGGGGAATGAGACTGGAAGCTGGTTTGCAGTAACTCAGCCCTCCCTCCAACAGTATGCATCCACCCTGTCCAGCTGTTTCCCTGCCCGAGACACACACCACCAGCACCTGCTGGAGAGACTCTCTGTAATGGTGCTATATTTAAAAGCCACAACATTATGGGAAGATAGCAAGAAGAATTTTCATCCAAGAATTTCCAGGCTCTCTAGTCCAGCTTCTAACTTATACACAATTATTTTACCACTTAAATAAAGGTCATTTTAAAACACAATTTTAGTTATTTTGTAAAGAATGGTACTATGGGATGAGGAAGACATTGGGGGATAAATTGTTCCAAGTTTGACTGAATCATGCAACTGAATCCACTATATATATTTTTAAGTATTTCAAAGTGTTAGTCACTCCATTGTGTCCAACTTTTTGCACCCCCATGGACTAGCCTGCCAGGCTCCTCTGTCCATGAAATTCTCCAAGCAAGAATACTAGAGTGGGTTGCCATTCTCTTCTCCAGGGGATCTCTTCAACTCAGAGAATGACCTGGATCTGGGTCCCTGGGTCTCCTGTATTGTAGGTAGATTCTTTACAACAGACCTGAGCCACCTGGGAAGCCTCAAGTATTTGAAAGGCAACTTCAAACCCCAACGTATTTCTCATTAGCAAAAATGAACCCTTTTCTAAGAGCCTCAGGTCATTATAAAATTATTACTTGTTAAAATATATATAAAACATAAAGATTTATAAAAACAAGATAAAGAAAAGCATTATGCCAATCTAAAACATCACAGTTATAGTGACATCCCAATATAGCTGCTGCTGCTAAGTCACTTCAGTCGTGTCTGACTCTTAGCGACCCCATGGACTGCAGCCTACCAGGCTCCTCCGTCCCTGGGATCTTCCAGGCAAGAGTACTGGAGTGGGATGCCATTGCCTTCTCCTTCCCAGCAGACAGTTTTAAAAGTCAAACAAAATATTGCCTGACAAAATGACATGGTACAGTTATCAGCTAATACAAATATTTTTGTGATATGTATACCTTCCTTGGAATATCCCTGCCTTCAGTTCCTTGAAGAGCACATTTTAAAACTACTGTACAAGAAAAGGTTTCTGAGTATATTAATATATATGGAAAAATTTATAAATCTGATGAAAGACCAAAACATTTTATAGGAATTTTGTAGGAGTTTTCAAAATCTGTTTGTTAAAGAGAGTTGTTTAGGAAACTACTACGTGCTGCGTATTAGTGGTTCAGTAATACACTAGCAAGATCTGCAGTCTATTTTCATGGAGTCTATTTATTCAAATGTATTAAATTTATTTTCATAGTCATTTTTATCAGATTTATTAAAGTACCTTTCTTCTACAACTTTGGTTAAGGAAGATGGATTCAGATGTACATGAAATGATGCCACCAGCCTCTGGAAAGCAAGAATCTTTTCCATTCTTTAGTGTCTTTCCCATTCTCTGGGCCAAGTGTACTATGTCAGTAACATTTGTGGAATGTTGACTATGAGGAATCAGAGCTGAAAAGTTGGCAAGAAGCTAAGAAGTCATCTCAGGAAAAATTTGTTATCCCACCCTTGCTTTCTCTGATACATCAACAGTTACTTTCTTTGGTCAGTGGTAATCTGGGGAGAAGTCATTCCAGTTCCTGCAAGTGTGTGGCAGCACCTGGCATTACCTGGCATTGGTGGCCCTGTGGGATCCCCTACCTTCAGGACTGGCTCTCCTACAAGCCTCATAAACACACACTGTGCTCTAGGCCTGGGCAGCTACTTTTAGTTCTCTGTGGTTGTCACACTCTCCCATACCTCCTTTCTTTTGCCTGAAATGCCCTTCCTCTCCTCATTCAACTGGAGTCCCCTTACGCAGGTTCTGGAGGACAGCTCAAACACGGCTTCCTCTGAGAAGCCCTCACCTGGCTGGCTCGTCAGCTCAGTGGCAGTACAGAACAGTGGTGAGAAAGGATAGCCCAGGAGATGGATCTGGGGTTCTAGCTTTTACCAGGTGCAGAACTGTGTCAACTTTCTAAACATTAGTTTTTCCCACTGATAAAATACAGAGGCCTTTCAGAGTGTTTTGAGGATGAAGTACAGTGGTGACAGTAAAGCGTCCCAAGCAGAGAGCCTGGCACATAGGCAGCGCTCAGTAAATACTGCTTTCCACACCCTCCTCTCTGTCACACCTGGAAATGGCACAAACTTAGCATTTACGCTAGATCAATCATAGTCCTTATTTTGACAACCACTAGGATTATGATAATCTAAAGTTTCAAATTAAAAACAGTATTATAAATCAAAGCTCATTAAAGAGTTTCCAATTACTCACAAAGATCCTTTGTGTGAAGAATAAAATAATTAGGGTGATCTTTTACTTGAAGTGTATGCACACAATACTTTCAAAGATCTTGATCAAAAGCCTCCGCACAGTGTGCTCCAGGCCTATCAATTCTACATAGTGGTCATTGCTATATTCTGAGCAACCACGTCTGCTCTTGCACCCATTCTACAAACTCAGAGCTAGTCCAAGAACAGCAGTACATCGATAGCAAAGGTTTCTAAAAGACAGTAACACTATAAAAGCAATCATTTTGCATGTAATAAGAATTTGCATTTTTTTCCAAGTTTCTCACTCATGTCTTAAACACATTACAAAGACTTATAAAGTCTTAAAAAGTCTTCTTCGTGGCATCTTCTGTGGGAGGTCAGTGGTGCTGGGGGACTCAGTTGTCCCAGTCTCCAGAGCTGTGTGGAGAAGTCCCTCCATATCAGCGTAGCCGAGCAATGCTGGGTGTGTTTTTTGAATAGGAGGAACCCGATGAGGAATATGGAATCCTCCCAAACTGGCCAGAAAGTTTCATTTTCCAGTATAGTTTTCATTCCATTTGGAGATATTTGGGAATCTTTAATACCTTACTTAGCTATTCACTCAGCAACTAGTGGGTAGAAACACAGTATCTTGGTTCAAATTCCAGCTGTACCACTTGTAGCTATGAGGCCTTGGGCGAGTCACTTCCTCTGTGGTTTAGCTTCCCGTCTGTAAAACTGGGAGAACTACAACACCTACATCCTAAGACTATGAGGAGCAGTGCCCAGGATATAATTAATATTCCTGATTACTGAGAACTATTAGCATTAACTTTTATTCCTGTCCTGGGACCTGAGATGCAATGGTAAACAAAGGCATTCAGTAAATATTTACTTGATGAATAATGTAAAACCACAATCAAATGAAGCTTATAAATATACTTTTGGATACCCAGTGGCTTCCACAAATGGCTGATGTCAGAGAACAAAAATTTAATTAAACATTCATATGATTAAGTCTCAGCAACATGCTCATTTGCCTGAGCAGAAATAGAAAGATATAATGAAACTATTCACCTGACATCACAAAAGACAGACCAATGAGAATAAGCCAGGTAGCTCTGTGCACAAGTATTCTTTCTTAACTTGGCCACATTATGAATTTTTTAATAAGCTTATAAATTTTGTTTAATTTTTAGCCAAATACAGTGACTCTCCAATGAGGTCATGTTTGGAAAAATATGTATCAATATTTAAACAACTCAAAACCATAAGAAAATCTTAAATACTTCAGCCAAATTCGGTCTCAATGTTGAAATAAGTAAAGTGTGAAAATTAAAGGAAGGTATACTCTCAGGATCATTGGTTTTTGTTACCTTTTATATATGAAGTGAAGTGAAGTCGCTCAGTCATGTCCCACTCTTTGCGANAGGTCATGTTTGGAAAAATATGTATCAATATTTAAACAACTCAAAACCATAAGAAAATCTTAAATACTTCAGCCAAATTCGGTCTCAATGTTGAAATAAGTAAAGTGTGAAAATTAAAGGAAGGTATACTCTCAGGATCATTGGTTTTTGTTACCTTTTATATATGAAGTGAAGTGAAGTCGCTCAGTCATGTCCCACTCTTTGCGATCCCATGGACTGTAGCCTATCAGGCTCCTCCGTCCATGGGATTTTCCAGGCAAGAGTGCTGGAGTGGACTGCCATTTCCTTCTCCAGATTTATATATGAGTTCAGAGTAAAGGCATTTCAGGATATTATCATTAAAACCGTTTGCAGTTATAAACCAGTTCTAATCATGGCCAAACTTCCAGCAGTCTTTAAAAATGCTCAAGAGAGCAGAACCACAATATTTGTGTCTGCCTACAAGCGCATAATCATCTTCAGTCTCAATTTTAAACACAGATATCTTCTTTTAAAGTTCTTCAAAATGTATGTTCTGTGGAAAGAATTCTAAAAGCATTACCTAAGGCTGCAGAAAAGCTAGAGGTCTTAAGAAAGGTGTAGAAAGAGTCAGTGCAAGCAACTGATACAAAAATCAAAAATGGCGCAGCAGGTCAAAGAACAGAGGTGGATGGAATAAGACAACGACTGTCTTCCAACTATTGAGAGGAGAATGTGTGTCCACCTGACTAGGAGTGCTGGCTGTTTATATTTCCCCAGAGATGATGAAATATTAGGAACCAGGCATACCTAGAAAGTTGACCTTTTAGAAGTCAGGACAGATATAAGGGTTGTTGTTTTTAAACAACTAATGAAAACAGATTACTGACAAGAGAGAGTAGAAAACCAGAAAAGAATGGGGAAGCTGTCCTGACCTTCAAAATACAGCCATGGGAAGCTGCCTTCAGTAACTGCACCCTGAAAATCATACACACATTCAAAAGTGATGATTGATAAAGGGCAGAAATAACTGTTACTCAGAAACACTTTTGCAGGAATTCCCTGGTGGTCCAGTGGTTAAGAATCCACCAGTCAGTGGATTCTCCTGCCAGTACAGGAGACATAGGTTTGATCCCTGATCTGGGAAGACTCCATATGCTGAGAAGCAAAGAAGCCTGTGCACCACAATTATGAATACTTAACAATAGTTCTGACATCAAAAGTGTGGGGTTTTTCCTGATCTCAAAAAACCAGTTCTTCGATTCTCCAGATACCAAACAGTTGTCCTACCACTGAACTCAATTCTGACACTAACTCCTGGAGTTAGTGCAGACTGCATAGGACTGCGCTATGTGGTACAGTCCTACAAGGACTCAGCCCTACAAGGCTTCTCCCACTCCAGACAGGTTGTGACCTGTACTTCTGACCAACCTGCTATAAACTGGGGGTTCCCACTACTCCCTCCCAGGTCCAATTTGCTATAAAGGCTCACAGAATTCAAGGAAACACTTTACCTAAGTTTACCAGTTTATTATAAAGGATATAATAAAAGATGAAAAGGCACATAAGGGTGAGATCTAGGAGAGTCCCGAGCACAGAAGCTCCTATTCTTGTGGAGTTAGGGTGCACCAGCCTTCCTGCTTATGGATGCCAACCACCAACCCAGAACCTCTCCAAACCCTCCAGCTGAGAGATTTTTATGAAGGCTTTGTCACAGACAGGTGTGATAGGTTACTAAGTCACTCTCCAACCCCTCTTCCCTCCCCTGAGATCAGAGGGTAGGACTCGGTTTTGCCAGTGACCAACCCTATGCTGATACCACCCAGGGGCCCCCAGTCACCGGTCATCTCATTAGTTACAAAAAGACATTCTTATCACTATGGAGATTCCAAGGGTCTTAGAAGCTCTTGTGTCAGAAACTAGGGACTAAGATCAAGTACACATTTCTTATTCTACCACAATATCACAGGTTTCAACACACGAATCTGGGGAGGGGCAAGCATAGTTCAGTCCATAATATCATGTCGTCTAACATATTCAGGGCCTCTGGGAACTAGGACATGGACGTTTGGCAGAGCCATCGTTCTGCCTGCCACAGGGCGGTCCTTTGAGCAGCAGCCCCACCATAAAATGCTCCTGAGGGCAAATGAAGGCACAATGGTGGGCTGATCGCAGACAGGACTGGAGGAATGACATTGTGTGAGACAATGGTTCCTTGGTTGTCATGGATGTTTGGGCCACTTCCAAACAGAGAGCTGGCTTCCCTTCCTCTCTGGCAACGGTTCACGGGAAGAGCAACTTGAGCATGTGCTCAGAGTAAAAGGGGAATGCGGCAGTGGTATAGGGCCCTCCAAATTTTGGGGCTGGGACAGTTGCAACACTGAGGTGACTTGCAGGTGCCCAGGGGTTAATCTGAACATAGTTAAAAGGTGTGTGCTGAGCAAATCCTGGGGAAGGGCCTGGGGGTCAAACACTCTGCACTGGGTTTTAAAATCCACATTTCAAGAGTGCATGGTGCATGAGAAAGACAAGAAATGAGTGCAGTGAGCTGTGTGTCATAAAGGAGTTGCCTCTGTAAAGTCCAAGGGGAAGAAGCTCCTGATTCCTGAAGAGGGCAAAACCTCCCATGTGGATATTCCCCTTTTATCATTTATGAAGGTCACCGGGTTAATCATGCCCATTATTCATCATTCGTGTGTCAGGACACACAGGGATGCGGCCTTCTTGATAAAAGGCCTTACTGTTCTCAAGAGGAAATAATTAGCTCAGGGAGTAAGAAATTTGCAGATTCCAAGGCTCAAAGGAGACAGCAAGTATCTGAAGAATGAAAATCTGTAGTTTCCTCCCTGTCATCTCTACTAGTTCACGTCTTACTGCTGGCCAGATGCTTGGTAATAAGTTTTTACCCAGAATTAGCTACCATTCTGAACTGATATCACCTGAAATATCTAACAGTGATAGGAAATACTTTTTTGTCTTCCCATCCCACTGAACACACACATAAGCTGTACTGATATAAAAAGCATTTATGCCCTTCACGTTATGTTGATTCCTCAAGAAAAAAGAGAAAAACAAACACCAATACATTAACTAAGGTCTAGTCTCTGCCATGTCCTGAATACAATGTCCACACATCAAGACAAGACCTGAGGCAATGCTTAGTGGAATATAAAAAAGTCTGTTCGACTGCTAAACCTTTCCTATGCCCATGGCAGACACTGCTAATCAATCATAGCATTATTTCGTACGAACACAGAGGAAACTTTAAAGTCCCAAGGCAAGATTCTAGGTAGCCACTATTCAGGGCTGACATTAAATATGGCACCTTTGCCTGCCTTCCTGGTATACAATATTTCTAATTTCTCCCTTGCTACAGTCTTTTTCCTCACTTCCTCCAAATATACACAGACCTTACTCTCAACAGCAAATATCTGTGGAGGACCTACTGTGTGTTGGTCTTCCCAGGTGGCGCCAGTGGTTAAAAACCCACCTGCCAATGCAGGAGCCATGCAAGAGACATGGATTCTATTCCTGGGTGGGGAAGATCCCCTGGAGGAGGGCATAGCAATCCACTCAGTATTCTTGCCTGGAGAATCCCATGGACAGAGGAGCCTGGCAGGCTACAGTCCACAGGGCAGCAAAGAGTTGGACACGACTGAAGCAACTGAGCGCACATACACACACACATTGTGTGCCAAGCACCATTTAAGGCGACAGAAATACAGAAATAGCAAGAATTAGCGTGATCTCTAGTAAGCAGATCAAACCAGTCAATCCTAAAAGAAATCAACCCTGAATATTCATTGGAAGGACTGATGCTAAAGCTGAAGCTCCACTATCTTGGCCACTGTGATGCAAAGAGCCAATTCACTGGACAAGACCTGATGCTGGAAAAGATTGAGGGCAAGAGCAGAAGGGGGTGACAGAGGATGAGAGGGTGGATGGCATCACTGACTCAATGGACATGAGTTTGAATAAACTCCAGGAGATGGTGAAGGATAGGGAAGCCTGGCGTGCTGCAGTCCATGGGGTCACAAAGAGTCAGACATGACTGAGCAACTGAACATTAGTCTAATGTAAGTTACACTTAATGAGGGAGACAGACAATAAACAATCATTAAACTTACAAACAAGATAATTCTGGATACTAATAAATGCTTTAAAAAAAAAAACAAAAAAACAGGGCAGTATGATGGAGAAGGACTGGGGGTGGGGGGAAGGGCAGTGGTAGGGTAGTCAGGGAAGTGCTCTCTGAATAGGTGGAGTCAGATCTAACGAATCATGAGTCAAGCACCGCACAAGGAGGGGAGGAGCGTGTCAATGGAGGGGGCAGGAAGTACAAAGGTCCTGAGGCAGAATCAGACAGACATCCAGGGGACACACAGAAGACAAGTGTGGCCAGAGCATACTGAGCTGGGGAGAATGAAGTCAGAGAAGGCTGGAAAGTGGTGGGAAACAGATGGTGGAGGGTTTTGAAGGAATGCCAAGGGAATGGCCCATTTCATCAGTGTGATGAGAGGGCACTGGCGGATCTAAGTAGAAGGCTCAACAGCCTGATTTACTTTTGCATCTACCCACCGCTGGGACTGGATCTGCAGCTACAGCACCATTCCTCACACGGCCCCCTTCCTTCACCACTTGGGGAAACACTCCATTTCCTTCACTCTCCTGAAACCTTTTGGAGAGAGTCTCTCTTTGACCCTCTCCAAGCACTTTTACTTACCCAAGAGTTTTTACTGAGGCACCCTTTTGCCCAAAACTCTATACTAGCCTCTGGGGATTCCATGGTGAGCAGTCCTGGCCCTCATGAAACTTAAAGGCCAACAGTCAAGCCTGTCCTAACAGTGAAGCTGAAGGTCTCTGAAGGCGGGGCTTGTGGGTTATTAACGGGAAAGCACGGGGGAGCAGCTCAGCCAGCCTGGGGAGGCCTGAGAGGTGGGGGGACAGGGAGGGCTGGGAAAGCATGGCCACCTGCAGGTTAAGGACAGCAAGCATTAGCCAGGCTGCAGAGAGGGCGAGAACCACATCCAGGTGGTGGAAACTGGAGGTGAGAAGAGCGCAGCAAGAGGAGCCGAAATGGTCCAGGAATGTGCCCGAGGGCCGGAGGAGACAGGAAATGAACTGCCTACTCATTGTTGGAGTGCTCTGCTCACAAGATCCATAGCAATCTACTTCTCTTTTGTCTTCCTTTACAAATACTTTCTTCTTAAAGTATATCCGATTTTAAAAAAACATTAAGATGTGAATGCTCGTTGTGAAAATTGATGAAAACTATCTAAAGAAAATTAAAATTAAAATCAACTCCCTGCTGAAACACTGATCTATTTCTCTTTGTTTTTTCTTTGCCATCTCTCTGCCTCTGCCTCCTTTGGAGGAGAGGGCATCCAGTTTTGAATCTTATTTTATTTTTGAAGGGGAAAGCTTTTGGCTTCATATTTTGATGTGAATATTTTCCCCATGAAAATGTGTAAATTCCTTACACTTTAAGCAATTCTCTGATGGATACAAGGTTTCTCCTTAGTCTGAAGGCAGGAGAAGAAGGAGACAACAGAGGATGAGATGGTTGGATGGCATCATCGACTGGATGGACAAGAGTTTGAGCAAGCTCCAGGAGTTGGTGATGGACAGGGAAGCCTGGCATGCTGCAGTCCCTGGGGTCACAACGAGTTAGACACAACTCAACGACTGAACTGATATATAATTATGATTATCCTTGTACACAAATCTTTGTTTATATCATGGGTTATTCTGAGATATTTCTGGAAGTAGAATTGCCAGGTAAAAGGATGTGAGATTTTCTGAAGTTGTCATGCAGTCACCAAGTTGCTTTCCAGAAAGGTTCTGCTAATTATATCCAGCAGCATCAAATGAATGTTTTAAGTCACCCCACACCCTTACTAGTATGGAGGATTTTTGTTTTATTAATTGTTGATGTTTTATTTTATTATTTATTTATTATTTTTATGGGTTAAAAATTTTTCATTGTTCTAATTTACATTAGTATGGATCCCGATTTTATTTTTTTTGGTCAATTTACATTTCTTATATAAAATTTTCAAACATGTCATTTGTCATGTTTGTGGTTTATTAGTGTGTTTTTCTTGGTGATTTAAAAAGTCCTTAATAGATTAATTACATTGAATTGGTGCACCTTGAGATTTTATAGGCAAGTAGTCCTTTCTCAAATTTGTCAGATAGAAATCTTTTACTTATCTGTAATTTTTATATAGTCACATTTTATAAAACACACTTTCACCCCAGTCTATGCAACTCTAGTTATAACAATAACAACACAAATGGTACCTTTGGCATGGTCTTTTAACCCCCACCTCACCTCACTTCCTAAACAGAACCTGTGGTGTGGGGCCTTTATTAATACTATCAGACACTCTGTCCTTAAGTTCTCTCAGGCAGTTAGGGCTGCACTGTCTCATCAAGTCTCACCGTTTCCACTTGGCTCCCTTCCAGTGTTTCTCCATAGGAAATCTGAATGACTGTTTAAAAATCTGCTTTAAATGCTTCAGTGGCTTCCTGGGGCATTCAGAACAAATTCCCAACTCCTCAACGTGGTCTAAACAGCCTTTTCTGTGGTCTGGCCTCCCTTTTTCCTCCTCCTCGTCTTGTGTCATCTTCCCTTTGACTCCAGTCAGTATTCTTGCGTGGAAAATTCCATGGACAGAGGAGCCTGTAGGCTACAGTCCACGGGGGTCACAAAGAGTCAGATATGACGGAACACACACACAGCTGATTAACAATGTTGTAACAGTTGGTCACCAAATCCCAAATTCCAGGCTCACAAGCCTCCTGCCATGCCTTGGGATTTCCTTTTTCTCTTTTAACTGATTCTATTTAATTTTTTTATAATTGTTTTAAACTTTTTTATTTTACATTGGAACATAGTTGATTAGAGCTTCCCGGGGGGTGCAGTGGTGCAGGAGCCACCTGCCAATGCAGGAGACACAAGAAGCACAGGTTCAGTCCCTGGGTCTGGAAGATCCCCCGGCGAAGGGAATGGCAACCCGCTCCCGTCAGTATTCTTGCCTGGAAAATTCCATGGACAGAGGAGCCTGGGGGGCTATAGTCCATGGGGTCACAAAGAGTCAGATATGACTGAACACACACACACACAGCTGATTAACAATGTCGTGACAATAGCAAAGTGATTCCATTATATAAATTCATGTATCTTTTCTTTTTCAAATTCTTTCCCCATTTAGGTTGTTACAGAATATTAAAGAGTTCTCTGTGCTACACAGCAGACCCTTATTGGTTATGTATTTTAAATACAGCCATGTGTACATGTCCTGGGCTTCTGAGCTGCCCTCAGCCTCCAGAATACCACACCAACACCATCATACTAGAGGGGGCTTTGCTGACTGCCCAGTCCACTTTTCTTTCTCACAATGTATAGCTCCTTTTCCCTCATGACACTTCTCATGATGTATACCTGACATTTTCAGGATTATCTGTTAAACATTTGCCCCCACACCCCTATTAAAATGATATCTCCAGACACCTCTCTGCTCGGTTGGCAGTGAACGCCCAGAGGCTAAAATGGAGGGAAGCAGGGCAAAGGATCTCACGTCATTTCCACTCACCTTCTACTCAGCAAAACTTCCTCCCAGGTGCTAAGACTGCCAATGTTAGCTTTTGGAAAGGGCCACCTGGCCCAAGCTCAGGTAAAGGAGGGCTTTGGAGAGGAAGTGATGATATCTGGCCTGAACTGAGGCCCACCGAGAAACATAGTCTCGGAAAGGCATTCTTCACAGAGCATGCATTTGTACAGTTGTTCTGACTTGAGAATGTGGCACATTTGAGGAAACCACAAGACAAAAAGGCTTCACCCTTCAAAACAAAGGAATTATCCTTCACTTTCTTATTCTGCAAAAAGCAAACAAACAAAAAAAGCTCAGTCTCTGCCTAGCCCTTACATTAGGCCAAGGAAAAAAATCACATGCACAGAGTGCTTAATAAATATTGGATGACCAGAAGAATGTATGAGACATGCTAGGCCCCACTGTAGTAAGTCTACTCTAGAATGCTCTTTTTCTCTCTACCACTTGGACCACCAAGACATCCCTGGCTGGAGACCCACTCCCTAAAGCTTCCCTTATCTAGCAGCAGCACAAATAACCTTTCCTTGCTCAGAATTTTTCATCTTTTATTAATGTTTTCTATCTAATCTCAGTTAACATAAAGTTAACTGGAATCTATCTCCTTCACCTTCTCTTTTTTCCTGTGGGGGCGTGGCTATTTTGTTTTGTTGTATTCAAATGTCTGTACACTAAAAGTATGACTTCTATGGAAGGAAGGAGGGAGGGAGGAGGAAACGGGGGGAAACCCAAGGAAAAGGAGAGCTGTTGGGTGGGGGTTTGGCTTAGCCGACCTCCACAAGCCCCTTTTTCCATCTTTTTTCTTTCTTTTTTACAAATTCTTTTAACGACACAATTCCTGAAATTTTTTAAATTCAATTAATAAATGAGATTTGACTCAAAGTCCTCAAATTTCAGCAAGAGATAAATAGCTTACTCAGTTCAGTTAAGTCGCTCAGTCGTGTCCGACTCTGTGATCCCATGAGTCCGCAGCACGCCAGGCCTCCCTGTCCATCACCAACTCCAGGAGTTCACTCAGACTCATGCCCATCGAGTCGGTGATGTCATCCAGCCATCTTATCCTCTGCNGGCTTCATATTTTGATGTGAATATTTTCCCCATGAAAATGTGTAAATTCCTTACACTTTAAGCAATTCTCTGATGGATACAAGGTTTCTCCTTAGTCTGAAGGCAGGAGAAGAAGGAGACAACAGAGGATGAGATGGTTGGATGGCATCATCGACTGGATGGACAAGAGTTTGAGCAAGCTCCAGGAGTTGGTGATGGACAGGGAAGCCTGGCATGCTGCAGTCCCTGGGGTCACAACGAGTTAGACACAACTCAACGACTGAACTGATATATAATTATGATTATCCTTGTACACAAATCTTTGTTTATATCATGGGTTATTCTGAGATATTTCTGGAAGTAGAATTGCCAGGTAAAAGGATGTGAGATTTTCTGAAGTTGTCATGCAGTCACCAAGTTGCTTTCCAGAAAGGTTCTGCTAATTATATCCAGCAGCATCAAATGAATGTTTTAAGTCACCCCACACCCTTACTAGTATGGAGGATTTTTGTTTTATTAATTGTTGATGTTTTATTTTATTATTTATTTATTATTTTTATGGGTTAAAAATTTTTCATTGTTCTAATTTACATTAGTATGGATCCCGATTTTATTTTTTTTGGTCAATTTACATTTCTTATATAAAATTTTCAAACATGTCATTTGTCATGTTTGTGGTTTATTAGTGTGTTTTTCTTGGTGATTTAAAAAGTCCTTAATAGATTAATTACATTGAATTGGTGCACCTTGAGATTTTATAGGCAAGTAGTCCTTTCTCAAATTTGTCAGATAGAAATCTTTTACTTATCTGTAATTTTTATATAGTCACATTTTATAAAACACACTTTCACCCCAGTCTATGCAACTCTAGTTATAACAATAACAACACAAATGGTACCTTTGGCATGGTCTTTTAACCCCCACCTCACCTCACTTCCTAAACAGAACCTGTGGTGTGGGGCCTTTATTAATACTATCAGACACTCTGTCCTTAAGTTCTCTCAGGCAGTTAGGGCTGCACTGTCTCATCAAGTCTCACCGTTTCCACTTGGCTCCCTTCCAGTGTTTCTCCATAGGAAATCTGAATGACTGTTTAAAAATCTGCTTTAAATGCTTCAGTGGCTTCCTGGGGCATTCAGAACAAATTCCCAACTCCTCAACGTGGTCTAAACAGCCTTTTCTGTGGTCTGGCCTCCCTTTTTCCTCCTCCTCGTCTTGTGTCATCTTCCCTTTGACTCCAGTCAGTATTCTTGCGTGGAAAATTCCATGGACAGAGGAGCCTGTAGGCTACAGTCCACGGGGGTCACAAAGAGTCAGATATGACGGAACACACACACAGCTGATTAACAATGTTGTAACAGTTGGTCACCAAATCCCAAATTCCAGGCTCACAAGCCTCCTGCCATGCCTTGGGATTTCCTTTTTCTCTTTTAACTGATTCTATTTAATTTTTTTATAATTGTTTTAAACTTTTTTATTTTACATTGGAACATAGTTGATTAGAGCTTCCCGGGGGGTGCAGTGGTGCAGGAGCCACCTGCCAATGCAGGAGACACAAGAAGCACAGGTTCAGTCCCTGGGTCTGGAAGATCCCCCGGCGAAGGGAATGGCAACCCGCTCCCGTCAGTATTCTTGCCTGGAAAATTCCATGGACAGAGGAGCCTGGGGGGCTATAGTCCATGGGGTCACAAAGAGTCAGATATGACTGAACACACACACACACAGCTGATTAACAATGTCGTGACAATAGCAAAGTGATTCCATTATATAAATTCATGTATCTTTTCTTTTTCAAATTCTTTCCCCATTTAGGTTGTTACAGAATATTAAAGAGTTCTCTGTGCTACACAGCAGACCCTTATTGGTTATGTATTTTAAATACAGCCATGTGTACATGTCCTGGGCTTCTGAGCTGCCCTCAGCCTCCAGAATACCACACCAACACCATCATACTAGAGGGGGCTTTGCTGACTGCCCAGTCCACTTTTCTTTCTCACAATGTATAGCTCCTTTTCCCTCATGACACTTCTCATGATGTATACCTGACATTTTCAGGATTATCTGTTAAACATTTGCCCCCACACCCCTATTAAAATGATATCTCCAGACACCTCTCTGCTCGGTTGGCAGTGAACGCCCAGAGGCTAAAATGGAGGGAAGCAGGGCAAAGGATCTCACGTCATTTCCACTCACCTTCTACTCAGCAAAACTTCCTCCCAGGTGCTAAGACTGCCAATGTTAGCTTTTGGAAAGGGCCACCTGGCCCAAGCTCAGGTAAAGGAGGGCTTTGGAGAGGAAGTGATGATATCTGGCCTGAACTGAGGCCCACCGAGAAACATAGTCTCGGAAAGGCATTCTTCACAGAGCATGCATTTGTACAGTTGTTCTGACTTGAGAATGTGGCACATTTGAGGAAACCACAAGACAAAAAGGCTTCACCCTTCAAAACAAAGGAATTATCCTTCACTTTCTTATTCTGCAAAAAGCAAACAAACAAAAAAAGCTCAGTCTCTGCCTAGCCCTTACATTAGGCCAAGGAAAAAAATCACATGCACAGAGTGCTTAATAAATATTGGATGACCAGAAGAATGTATGAGACATGCTAGGCCCCACTGTAGTAAGTCTACTCTAGAATGCTCTTTTTCTCTCTACCACTTGGACCACCAAGACATCCCTGGCTGGAGACCCA
This sequence comes from Neotragus moschatus, assembly GCA_006410615.1. NCBI lineage: Eukaryota > Metazoa > Chordata > Mammalia > Artiodactyla > Bovidae > Neotragus > Neotragus moschatus. Next base: position 345,563 of record SJYA01000747.1, read on the forward strand.
CTCCCTAAAGCTTCCCTTATCTAGCAGCAGCACAAATAACCTTTCCTTGCTCAGAATTTTTCATCTTTTATTAATGTTTTCTATCTAATCTCAGTTAACATAAAGTTAACTGGAATCTATCTCCTTCACCTTCTCTTTTTTCCTGTGGGGGCGTGGCTATTTTGTTTTGTTGTATTCAAATGTCTGTACACTAAAAGTATGACTTCTATGGAAGGAAGGAGGGAGGGAGGAGGAAACGGGGGGAAACCCAAGGAAAAGGAGAGCTGTTGGGTGGGGGTTTGGCTTAGCCGACCTCCACAAGCCCCTTTTTCCATCTTTTTTCTTTCTTTTTTACAAATTCTTTTAACGACACAATTCCTGAAATTTTTTAAATTCAATTAATAAATGAGATTTGACTCAAAGTCCTCAAATTTCAGCAAGAGATAAATAGCTTACTCAGTTCAGTTAAGTCGCTCAGTCGTGTCCGACTCTGTGATCCCATGAGTCCGCAGCACGCCAGGCCTCCCTGTCCATCACCAACTCCAGGAGTTCACTCAGACTCATGCCCATCGAGTCGGTGATGTCATCCAGCCATCTTATCCTCTGCCGTCCCCTTCTCCTCCTGCCCCCAATCCCTCCCAGTCTTTTCCAATGAGTCAACTCTTCGCATGAGGTGGCCAAAGTAGTGGAGTTTCAGCTTTAGCATCATTCCCTCCAAAGAAACCCCAGGGCTGATCTCCTTCAGATTGGACTGTGTGGATCTCCTTGCAGTCCAAGGGGCTCTCAAGAGTCTTCTCCAACACCACACTTCAAAAGCATCAATTCTTCAGTGCTCAGCCTTCTTCACAGTCCAACTCTCACATCCATACATGACCACAGGAAAAATCATAACCTTGACTAGATGGACCTTAGTTGGCAAAGTAATGTCTCTGCTTTTGAATATGCTGTCTAGTTTGGTCATAACTTTCCTTCCAAGGAGTAAGTGTCTTTTAATTTCATGGCTGCAGTCACCATCTGCAGTGATTTTGGCTTACTAGTACTTTATAATAACTCTATATCCAAAGGCATTAATCTTCAACCTTCTCTTTTCTCCAGCAAACCAGAAACTGTATCTATCTCCTTTTGATGCAATGTAGCAAATCAGACACTAAAATAGCAACAGCTACTTTTCATGCACAAAGAAACACCACTATTATTTCTACCTTAATAATTCTGCATCTTAAAAAGCCCTCCAATCCATCCTCTTTGAAAATCTCCAGTCCTGCCCTAGCCTCTCAATTTACATCTCCTGAGAACACTTTGCATTGGTTTTCTTTCCTCTACTCTGACCCCTCTCAGCACATTCTGCTAAAGACAGCCAGGGACAGTCCATCTGCTCAGGGCATTTTCCTCCTTAAAATCCCATGATTGCTTGCACATAGGATAAAGACCAAAATCTTTGACAGCACCTACAAGGCTTGGCATGGCCTGGAGCCCAGTTAGCTCCCCAGCTTCACGTTACACCAGGTTCTCTCATTCTTGTGGTTCTTGCAAGTTTCAGCTACAAGGACCTTCCTTTAACCGCGCACACACGCCTTGCCCTTAGCTCAGTGTTTCTGTCCGTGTGCTCCTTCCTGTTCACTAGTGAAGCCATTCTTGATCCATGCAACGCAACCTCCCCACTCTCATTATCCGCACTACACGGCACCACTGTATTTTTTCTTTACAGCTTTTCTTACGCTTATAACTATATATTTATTCATATATTTACTTGTCTAATAGCTTGTTTCCCAGTCTAAAAACCTAAAGATAGGAATTGTTTTGTTCACCAACATACATCAATAGTGCCTAAATAATACCTGACATGTAGTAGGTATTTAATAAATATTTGACAGGTAAATGCCATCTACAATAGATATTAATAAGATGGATATCTGGGGGTGGTGGTTTTTGTGCTCTTTTTAAAACTGTAAGGCTACTCAAGCTAAAAAATCAAATAAATTGAACTCTAGATAAAAGGTAAATTAGGTTAGGTATCCCTCTTCAGAAAAAAGGATAAAAATATCAGCCCAAACTTACCCATACACTTTTTCCTGAAAATCTTTATAAACTGCTTATACGCTAATCATATTTCCTCCTAAACAACAGAAAACTATTCAATAAGCTCTTACTTTAAATGATGCAAGCCTATTCATGCGTTTTTGTTTTGTAAATAACACACTTCATTTCTATAAGTGAAGAAAATAGTTTAGATATTTAAAACTCCTCAAACTTAGGAGGGGAAATAATTTGGAGTAAAAAGCAAGGAAAGACACAATATTTCTGTTTGTAAAATTGGTTTATTTACAATTTGGTATTTTAAAATTATATTTGGAATTTTAATTTTTATATATTTGGCAGGCATTCTGTTTCTTAAATAGGGAGGCAAAGGTGAGGAAACCTGAGTAAGTTTGAATTTAAGAGATTTACCTGCTGCTAGTCAGTCAAATTTAACTTTTAATCCCTGAGATTTAGTGGAGTCAAAAATATCTTCATACATTCATATGTAAAAGCATGTTAAGAACAATAAAGAATAAAGCCATTATAATTAATCTCCCCCCATATGGCAATATGAGAAGTCCCTCTTTCTTAAATTAACTGAAGGGTGTGCTGACAGTGCATTTAGTTGTTAGATATACCAAGAGACTAAGCTACCCTAGTCTTCAGTTTCATTTTGCTTTTTTTTGTAGTTTCTCCCCTTTTAAAAAATATTCTTGGAAACTGATACACAATTTATTCAAATAATAGAAATGCCCACTGCTAGCTCAAATTTTCTCCCTTCTAACTTTTTGGTTGTGATGTACGATTAGGGATTTTCCTTTATTGTCCAAGAGCAAAGTTCTTTATCTGATTGCAATCTGAGGCACAGTTCTTTTGCAGTCACTTTGGAGCAAGTCACTTCTATCAAATTAGGATAATTGCAGTTCAGAGGGGTGAATAAGGCTGAAGTCCTGTTCATATACCACCATGAGATCTGGGAGGCTTTCTTCACAAAGAACATACAAGGAGCTCTGGAACACATGGGAGCTATTACATATCTTGTTGCTCCCTTCTATAGATGGCTAGTTAATACTCCTAAATGTCAGCTTTCCTCAGAGGAATGAATATTAATTTAGTTTGCTCATTAAACGTCCTTGAGATGCAAAGGAATGGCAATTGTTTCTTCTTCCCATATATTCGAAACGTAGCGCAGATATTAAGCACAGCAAAACACTAAGTCAAAGACAAACCAAATAAACCAAATCCTTTGCAGTAAGATGCAATTTTCTTATGTATGTGTAATGCGCTGGCAAGTCATTTTTCATTTTGGAAAGTGTTAAGCATCACTCCTGACAAGTGTTTATTTGCCTAATCGCCCAAAGGAAATGCAGCGAAATTCAAACGTTTTAAAACAGCAATGAAACAAAGTCACAAATACCCTTTTTTCAAATCTCTCTCAACAGTTCTTTTTCCAAAACAGAAACTAATTTCTCTTGCTCTAAAAGATCAATACCAATGCCAGCTAGGAACGCCCTCCAGTGCTAGTTTGAAGATAACTTTGAGGTTCCAAGAATATTTGTGTTATTTATTCCAAAAGGGAAAAAGATTACAGAAATTTAAATGAAAAGCAGCATATACCAATTTAAGAAAGAACTTTGAGAAGATCTGATGACCGAGAATGCACAAGGGCTATCATCTGCTCTGCCAAGTCTGGACAATATGTTAAACTGTAGCTTTACCATCCACTTTCACTTTCATACCTAATGCACATCTCTTAAGAATGTCTATCAAATATGCTGGGTTTCTTGGTTAGTTGGTATTTTTTCACTGGGTAAGAACTCTGAGAAACAAGAGAAGCAGTTACGGAAGTCCATGGCCTAGGCTGTGTTAAGACCAAGTCTGGGGCTGGGAACTCCTATTGCATGCCCTTGTTTCCGGCACAGCCCCCTTCTGCTGCAGGAAGCCACACTAAGTCGTTCCTCTGCTGTTGCTGGCAGGACGGGTGTAAATAAAAATGTGAGGTAGTTCTTTCCACAAGAGGGAAATATTTGTCTACATAATAACCCTGCAATGTCTGACAAATTACCACAGCATCTGCTCACTGTCATCTGTGAGTAAACTCTCCGCTTGGTACTCACTGAACTTGACGAATCACGAGCTCGCTGCAGTTCACAGGCCTCATTTTCTGATCCAGCCATGACTAGAGGAGCTAGTCAAAAACTCCCAAAAATATGAACCAAAGAGACCACGAGTACAAGAACTGCAAAAGCATAAGCATTAAAAAAAAATATATATATAGGGGAGCTGGTGAGAGCACAGTAAGAATAATTTACCAGGACTTTAGGTACAGGGAAGAATGAAGACCAGCGGGAAATAATTTCGACTCTGCTCCCAAGGCCCTGGAACTTAAAAAGAAATTAAAACACACAGACACACACACAAAAGATCTGAAGTTCTACAAGATACTAACTATAAAATAGAGAATATAGCAGAGGCTCACAAAAATACTAAAGGGAAAAGAACAGAATACATTGAGAAGAAGCAAGAGTGCTTAACTAAAACTCCAGCCTTTCTGACTTGGCATTTGTACATTTATATGGAACTAACAAAAACATAACTGGTGATTGCTGAAAAATATTTGTCTTCTAAGCTCTCTCCAGGGTACTAGACCAAGATTAACACCAGAAATAGATCAGGAGTAAAATTACAGTTAGAAAAGGGGAGAAAAGTAAGGTAGGACATTAAAATTTTATTCTGAAATTATCTCTGGCCACGACAATAAAATTTAACAAATATTCACTGAACAGTCTTACTCCTGCCATCAGCTGTACAATACATACAGTATCATAGAACTGGCCACTAGGATTAAAATCCACTAGAACATATTCCATGTTAAGTGGCGACAGCAGCATCTCACAGAAATTTTTACATACATATATACACAGTCCACATTCAACCATTTTCACATATTTTCAGTACACACAGTTGCAGCATATTACAGTCACGTGTCTAAGGTGTTGCTCGATAGAAACCCAAGCCACTGCCTAGACATAACTGTAGCAGTTGAGCTGAGTATAATTACAATTAATTTTATCTATGTCCATAGCAGAGATGTACAAGCCCCTAAGAAACAGAGTTCACAAATACTTTTTTTTTTTTTAATGCTACCACAGCATTATGTTGGGCAATATTAAAACCTTTACCAACCAAATCAGTTTAAGTCTTCTGCTCACCAGAATATTCTTGATGAAAAAAATTACAAAAATGAATGCTCTCTTGAAAATAATTCACACTTTGAAGATTCCAATATGGCCCAATGCTACTGATGCCTAAAGTGTTTCCTAACATTCTGATGGAGTCCTTCCACATGACTCCAAACCACCTAGGAAGTTTAAAAGTGGCTTAAGTGCCTTGCACCCAAATTGTAAAAATCCCTGGCCATCTTTACTAGAGCCAGGCATATATAAAAGGAATGCACTTTGGTTCATACCAAATGCCCTGGGATTAATCACACTATAAAATTAAATGGTTTGAGGTAAATTTTTACAAATACAGTCGATTTTTGTCTAGTGTTAGCATAACAAAAAAAAAAATCATTCAAAAAATCAGTCTGATGTTAAGATACAACAAAGACCATCTTTAACCCCTTAAACATAGGAATTCCATGTGTAACTAACCAGTGGTGACCTTTTTTGGTGCCTGACGATGATTTACGCCTTATGGTTTCTATTAAGGCCAGTAAGTATCTAGATGTTTAAGACAGATGTCTCTTTTTGCAGAGGTGGGTTCCATTCTTAATGCCTAGTATTCAAAGAGTTAAAGAGGCCAAAAAATGCATGCCCTACAACATGGCATTCAGAACAAAAGGCACATTGTTATCACTAAGGGCACAATTTCTCCTCTACTGTTAACCTACACTGTCTTGCATCACTGTTGTAGCAACACACGTAAGTGGTAATGCACACTCTGGGGGGTGCGAGAAACGGAGCCGGATGAGACCACACCAAAGGCCAGACCACACTGTGCTCTTCCTGGATCTGAAAACAGCCGACATCCCTAGACAGTGGCAACCTGTGAGACCAAGGACTGCTTCCAAGCCAGCTGCTAGTAGCCTATCAGAGCCCTTCATTGATTTATATTTTAAAACCACAACGATGCAACATGTCTTTTTCTTTGACATTATAGTTAAGCTAGACTTAAAAAGCAGCTCTATCACTAAACACTGAACGTGGTGGCTCTTTGTGAATAAGGGAAATTTCACTGTATTTAGGAGGTGCGGGGGGCGGCGGGGGGGGGGGAGCCCCATAGTGTTGCACATTTTAGTTTGGCTTAGAAGTTTCCGGTTACATTTGTGAATAAAGATAGTCACAAATGCACTATTGGCATCTTAAGAACCAGTTCTGTGTGGTGGGGGAGGAGATAAGCAGTATTAGTCTGTTTATAAACTTTAACATGGATAATCATTCTATAGGGAAATTCATATTAATGGCAGGCTCAGGTTCATTTATTTCAGTGAAAATCTTGAGTGGATACGGCAGAAGAGGAGCATTGCAAGGGGAAAATAGCCTTTATGTTTCTGTTTGTTTTAATGACCTACGGACGCTAACCATCATTAAGAGGCTTATGGTTTCATAAAGCCACCGCAAGTCTTACACTTCTTATGCCTTTAAGCCAAAATTTTAATAATACACAATCTTTAAATTCTATAAGCCACTGACTGATCACATGAGCATCATTTAAAATGCAACTAACATTATTGCACTTCCACAGATTACACAGAGATGTGTACAACAGGCTAAAGAATTTGACTAGGGGAAAGAAGCTATAATTTCTAAATACAGAAGTATAAATTAATTTATCAGTGACACCCTTAAATAGTAAAGCAAATATCAACACCACTACCTTATTAATAAGCTAATATTATTACTGACTTTTTGGCAAATATCTGTAGTATTTCCTGAGCATTTTTCTCCACCATCAACTGACAAAGCCTCAAGATAAGTAAAGTGTTCTGTTCAAAACTACTCTTTTTCTTTTTTAAAGCAAGAGAAACTGTAGGATTAATATTAAAAGAACTTAACCGGAAACTTTCTTGGCCTCACTGGGGACCATGCTTTAAGTACTTGTAAATCAATTTACAGGCAATCCATACAATAATATCTGTGCATATAAAAGAGTATTTATCCTATTTTATACTACCCAAACCTATTGTCCAAACAGGCAGAAATCTCTCTATATTAAATTGCACATACTAAATTTTTTTCCACGTGCCTTGAAATTGATATGTATCACTGCTCATACATTAGTGATAAAATACTGAAATTTTCACTGTGAAAATAATTCAGAGGAGAAAATATTCTTTTACCTAACTCTCAAGAGTTACTTTTCCAGGTAAAGTGTCATTCCCACAAAAACAATCAAGTGCAATCCAAACGAAAGTAAAATAAAACAGAGGAATGCAATGTCTATGGTTCTTCTAATGATGCATAGAGTAAGTCAAACCATTTAACTTGAGGCTGAACTTTTCCTCCTTAGAATTTGTTAAAATTGGCCTTGCTGGACAAGGACAATTGATATCTGTTGATGAAGAGGATTTTCAACCCTCTTCCTTTTTTAAAGAGGTGATGTTTTCCCAGGCTAAAAGAACCTTACTGTGGCACCTGAAGTGTGAACGCACTAGAGTCTGCTAAACTGTCTTTGGAACTATGGAAATCCCCACCTTAAGTAGCTAGGCTGTTCTTTTTTAAACTGGAATATGAAAAAGATGGTCATAATCACAGCTAAAAATGTCTCTTTTCTGTATTAACAGTCTGGGATATGTATTTGAAGGAAGGAAAAGAAATTAGATGCAAGCAACAGATGTGTGGTGAAAGAAGAACAGCGGGGAGAAAAGCAAAGAGAAGGGAAGAACAGTTAGTTCATAGAATACATTTCTAATTTTAGGCGCAAAACCAAATTCTGTTAAACGAGACTTCTTTGCAAAACAGCTCGCTGATCACATTGGAGAATTTGGAGGGATACACGTTTCCATTCATCCACCAGGTCTGCTTGGCTGGCCTTTAGAATGTCAAAATGCTAACTGGGCATTGCAACTGTAGGGATTTTGTCTCTGAGCACTATTTCAGGGGAAAAAGCCTCAAAGGTGCAGTTTTCCTTACAATACCATTTCTGTCCTGACCATCCTCCTCCCACCGCCACTACCCCCCAGCTAACTTACGGAGAAGGAAGCAGGACAGGGTGCACCTGCGCGTGAACCTGGAGTGTGGAGAGAGAAGGGCTTGGGGCGGGGGGCGGCCTTCAGAGGCAATCACCTTGGGGAGAATACACTATGAACCATGAAGACATAGTGAATGTCTCTGACACCAATCTGTAGATGCGCGGCAGTCATGACGTGATCAATGGCCTGCCACTGATGTTTATTACTCTGCCACACTAATTACAGTAAGGCTCATCGTACTTTTAGAACACAAAAACAGTTTCAGAAAGTATAAAAACTTAAAGCATTGTCCCCGTGTATTTTANTTCAAAAAATCAGTCTGATGTTAAGATACAACAAAGACCATCTTTAACCCCTTAAACATAGGAATTCCATGTGTAACTAACCAGTGGTGACCTTTTTTGGTGCCTGACGATGATTTACGCCTTATGGTTTCTATTAAGGCCAGTAAGTATCTAGATGTTTAAGACAGATGTCTCTTTTTGCAGAGGTGGGTTCCATTCTTAATGCCTAGTATTCAAAGAGTTAAAGAGGCCAAAAAATGCATGCCCTACAACATGGCATTCAGAACAAAAGGCACATTGTTATCACTAAGGGCACAATTTCTCCTCTACTGTTAACCTACACTGTCTTGCATCACTGTTGTAGCAACACACGTAAGTGGTAATGCACACTCTGGGGGGTGCGAGAAACGGAGCCGGATGAGACCACACCAAAGGCCAGACCACACTGTGCTCTTCCTGGATCTGAAAACAGCCGACATCCCTAGACAGTGGCAACCTGTGAGACCAAGGACTGCTTCCAAGCCAGCTGCTAGTAGCCTATCAGAGCCCTTCATTGATTTATATTTTAAAACCACAACGATGCAACATGTCTTTTTCTTTGACATTATAGTTAAGCTAGACTTAAAAAGCAGCTCTATCACTAAACACTGAACGTGGTGGCTCTTTGTGAATAAGGGAAATTTCACTGTATTTAGGAGGTGCGGGGGGCGGCGGGGGGGGGGGAGCCCCATAGTGTTGCACATTTTAGTTTGGCTTAGAAGTTTCCGGTTACATTTGTGAATAAAGATAGTCACAAATGCACTATTGGCATCTTAAGAACCAGTTCTGTGTGGTGGGGGAGGAGATAAGCAGTATTAGTCTGTTTATAAACTTTAACATGGATAATCATTCTATAGGGAAATTCATATTAATGGCAGGCTCAGGTTCATTTATTTCAGTGAAAATCTTGAGTGGATACGGCAGAAGAGGAGCATTGCAAGGGGAAAATAGCCTTTATGTTTCTGTTTGTTTTAATGACCTACGGACGCTAACCATCATTAAGAGGCTTATGGTTTCATAAAGCCACCGCAAGTCTTACACTTCTTATGCCTTTAAGCCAAAATTTTAATAATACACAATCTTTAAATTCTATAAGCCACTGACTGATCACATGAGCATCATTTAAAATGCAACTAACATTATTGCACTTCCACAGATTACACAGAGATGTGTACAACAGGCTAAAGAATTTGACTAGGGGAAAGAAGCTATAATTTCTAAATACAGAAGTATAAATTAATTTATCAGTGACACCCTTAAATAGTAAAGCAAATATCAACACCACTACCTTATTAATAAGCTAATATTATTACTGACTTTTTGGCAAATATCTGTAGTATTTCCTGAGCATTTTTCTCCACCATCAACTGACAAAGCCTCAAGATAAGTAAAGTGTTCTGTTCAAAACTACTCTTTTTCTTTTTTAAAGCAAGAGAAACTGTAGGATTAATATTAAAAGAACTTAACCGGAAACTTTCTTGGCCTCACTGGGGACCATGCTTTAAGTACTTGTAAATCAATTTACAGGCAATCCATACAATAATATCTGTGCATATAAAAGAGTATTTATCCTATTTTATACTACCCAAACCTATTGTCCAAACAGGCAGAAATCTCTCTATATTAAATTGCACATACTAAATTTTTTTCCACGTGCCTTGAAATTGATATGTATCACTGCTCATACATTAGTGATAAAATACTGAAATTTTCACTGTGAAAATAATTCAGAGGAGAAAATATTCTTTTACCTAACTCTCAAGAGTTACTTTTCCAGGTAAAGTGTCATTCCCACAAAAACAATCAAGTGCAATCCAAACGAAAGTAAAATAAAACAGAGGAATGCAATGTCTATGGTTCTTCTAATGATGCATAGAGTAAGTCAAACCATTTAACTTGAGGCTGAACTTTTCCTCCTTAGAATTTGTTAAAATTGGCCTTGCTGGACAAGGACAATTGATATCTGTTGATGAAGAGGATTTTCAACCCTCTTCCTTTTTTAAAGAGGTGATGTTTTCCCAGGCTAAAAGAACCTTACTGTGGCACCTGAAGTGTGAACGCACTAGAGTCTGCTAAACTGTCTTTGGAACTATGGAAATCCCCACCTTAAGTAGCTAGGCTGTTCTTTTTTAAACTGGAATATGAAAAAGATGGTCATAATCACAGCTAAAAATGTCTCTTTTCTGTATTAACAGTCTGGGATATGTATTTGAAGGAAGGAAAAGAAATTAGATGCAAGCAACAGATGTGTGGTGAAAGAAGAACAGCGGGGAGAAAAGCAAAGAGAAGGGAAGAACAGTTAGTTCATAGAATACATTTCTAATTTTAGGCGCAAAACCAAATTCTGTTAAACGAGACTTCTTTGCAAAACAGCTCGCTGATCACATTGGAGAATTTGGAGGGATACACGTTTCCATTCATCCACCAGGTCTGCTTGGCTGGCCTTTAGAATGTCAAAATGCTAACTGGGCATTGCAACTGTAGGGATTTTGTCTCTGAGCACTATTTCAGGGGAAAAAGCCTCAAAGGTGCAGTTTTCCTTACAATACCATTTCTGTCCTGACCATCCTCCTCCCACCGCCACTACCCCCCAGCTAACTTACGGAGAAGGAAGCAGGACAGGGTGCACCTGCGCGTGAACCTGGAGTGTGGAGAGAGAAGGGCTTGGGGCGGGGGGCGGCCTTCAGAGGCAATCACCTTGGGGAGAATACACTATGAACCATGAAGACATAGTGAATGTCTCTGACACCAATCTGTAGATGCGCGGCAGTCATGACGTGATCAATGGCCTGCCACTGATGTTTATTACTCTGCCACACTAATTACAGTAAGGCTCATCGTACTTTTAGAACACAAAAACAGTTTCAGAAAGTATAAAAACTTAAAGCATTGTCCCCGTGTATTTTATAAAACAAAACAAACAACTTTCTTACATTAAAACAAGTGCCGAAAAGATACAAATGAGTCGAGTTATTGAGCAAATAAAAACAGGTCTGAGCTACTCTTTTTCAACCCAATAAGGCTCAGCAATGTCGTATCTTTCAGAATTACCAGCATCGGGGGGCTCAGCTCAGCTAACCAGTTTTGGCAATACTGTCCTCTGCTGAATATTCCCATTGGCATCTGTCATCTGTGCCAGATTAGTCCTCAGTTTGGAGGCTGAGCTGGAAGGTGGAGGTAACTTGGAAATGGATGTGATAGCACCAGTGCTCTCGGTGATCCTCTTCGCAGACGTCTTCTCCCCCGTCGGAGGCTTCGGCAGCCGCCTCCTCAGCCAGGGGTGCCGCAAAGCCTGGCCAGGGGTCATGCGAACCGCAGGATCCCATTCTAAACACTGTTTTAAGAAGTCAAGGAAGAGGGGATCGTCACACCCCTTCAGTGCATTCCCCCACTCTCTGCTCNGACGTCTTCTCCCCCGTCGGAGGCTTCGGCAGCCGCCTCCTCAGCCAGGGGTGCCGCAAAGCCTGGCCAGGGGTCATGCGAACCGCAGGATCCCATTCTAAACACTGTTTTAAGAAGTCAAGGAAGAGGGGATCGTCACACCCCTTCAGTGCATTCCCCCACTCTCTGCTCTCTGGTGGGCCCCTCAGTTTCCCTCTCCGGGAACGGCCACCGTTGAGAACCACGGAGCCGTCCGAGAGAGTCGTGACAGTGCAGTAACGAGGATAACCCTTGGAGCTCACAAAATTTTTGGCTCGTTTGGATGCATCCAGCAGTTTCTGGGAGGGCATGCCCAGCAGTTCAATCATACAGGCCAGCTGGTCCCCTTCATCCTCCCCAGGCAAGAGGGGGTAACCGGTCAGGAGCTCTGCGAGGATGCAGCCCAGGCTCCACATGTCGATGGGCATGCCATACCTGGCGCCGAGGATCACTTCCGGGGCCCGGTAGAAACGGGACTGGATGTATGTGTAGACCCGCTGGTGCTCGTAACAACTGGAGCCGAAATCAATCACTTTAATCCCGCTTCTACCCTGCTGCTTCAACAAAATGTTCTCGGGCTTCAAGTCACAGTGAATTATCCTGTTTTTGTGCAAAGCGTCCAGGCACTGCAGGATGGAGTGGGCGAACTTGCGGACCAGAGGCAGACTAAAGCCCTGGAACTTGTTCTTCTTGATGAGCTCGTAGAGGTTCATGCTGAGCAGCTCGAACGTCATGCAGATGTGGTTGCGGAAGGTGAAGTTCTCCAGCATGTGGATGACGTTCATGGTGTTGTCCTTGTCCTGCTTGCGCAGATGCTCCAGGATGCGGATCTCCTCAGCCGCCTGCCGGTGGAAGCGCTTTTCGTTCCGCACCATCTTCAGGGCCACGTGCTGGTGGACTTTGTGGTCGTAGGCCTTGACCACCTGCCCAAAGCTCCCCTTCCCAATGACCTTGAGGACCTCGTACCTGTAAGCCACGTGATCGTGGGGCACCTGCACGTAGGATCCCTGGTCGTCATCGTAGCCACCGTTGTTGGGCCCGCCTGTCATGCCCTGGCGCTTCTTTGCATTTGGACCCAAGAAGTATATTTCAGGGTAGCTGAAAATCTCATGGTGTTCAAAGCTGGTTAGTTTTTGCATGTATTGCTTCATCGCTTGCTCAGGCGTCATGGGGGTGGCTTTCACCTTCCCCATGCCTTCCAGAGACTTCAGCGAGGTGGAACTCCCCTGCCGTCTGTGGATGCTCTCCAGCTGCCGCTCCGGCACCACGGGCAACCCCGTTTTGCCCACCGTGGTAAGCCCATTTGGTTGTGTCGTGAGCACTGTCCGCTTGTTACTGTTATCCTCAAACAGCTGCTGAACCTGGATCTGTCCGTGGCTGCTGACATGTAGGTGGTCATTCATTGTGTGCTTACTGCCGCCAATCTGGAATTCAGAGAGGGAACATCAATGGAACAGAAGCGGTTTGTTCAAAAGGGCTATTATATAAGTTGGCTCCCACCCCCACCTTTACAAAATCCAATTTGGTTTGAATGTACAGTCGTTATCAGGTTTCTTCAAAGGAAAGAGCTGTGCACGCAGCAGGGACCTCACCAACACTGCCACAGGGAGAGTGGACGTCATGATGCAGACCGCCCCAGACAAAGGCAGAAGAGGCTGGGGGGCTGGGGATGGCCATGAAACTAGGGGTCTGGAAAAAAAGAAAGGACTCCAGAACTGCTGCACCTAACGAAGAATTTGCTGCACATGTTTTCAGGGTCCTTAGAGTAAGTTCTCAGTGGAGACTGAGAACTTCTTGGTCATCATTCTCCACCTAGTATTTAGCACAGGCACTGTGGTGTCACACATTCCATTCAACCCATACTTCCTATCAAGGTGAAAGGATACAGAAAGCGCATGAACACAGCGGCCCTCTACTGGCCCTCCCGCCCCCGGATTGCAACATCTTTCACACTTCACTGAGTAGCTTCTTTATTGCCGTGAGGGCAGGGACCAGGTCGGTCTCGTTCACTACTCCGCCTCTGGCACTTAGCTCTATTCTGAGAGCACCGCTGTCTTCATTCTTGGTCTTCTCCACTACTTGCAAATCAAACTAATTACACCTAGGAAAGTACATGATCCAGAAGCAGAGAATTGTACGTTTAGGCTGGAAAAGATTCCCATGTAGATATGCACCGTAGTATCTTGTAAACCCCAAACCTATTTTAAGTCTCTAGGCTGTACTGACTGTGATGACCATTTAAGGCCATCCAGCCCAACAATCCAACCGCCACACTCGGGCCTTNTATACTCCAGGAAACTTTTCAACCCCACGATAAAGGCCACATGTTGCGTGTTTTCCTTTTACCCCTCAGATCCACTCTTCCCACCCTACTCCGTGCCACAGGGGGCTTTACAGACAGCATCAACAGGCTCTCACACCCACTGGCTTCCAGCTGGATTTAGCTGATGGAAAGTTCTGGCAAGAGACCCAAGGCTCAGGACAATGAGGTCAAGCTCTTGATCTTCCTGTCTTCCTGCCATGACAGCTCACCACAGGGCAGCCGGGTTCCTTGGCCTCAGCTCTTGTCAAGTAGCCCTTTCCTACAGCTACAGCTTGGAGTTCACGAAACCATTCAGTTCCCTTGCCCTTTCAAGCCTACAGGTGGTTAAGAGTTTCCTGAAGTTGCTAGCTCCATGCTGCTTCATCTTGCCTTGCTAATTTCTCTTTACCCAACCCACACTTTCGCACATAGTCTTTTAGCTAAACTCTGTGTCATGTTTTTTTCCGCTGGGTCCTAAGTGATAATCAAGCTTCCCCAGCAAGTAAAGAAGGTAAGCAACAGGCTCAGCAGGAAAAGAATCTGCCAACAAATCAAGAGACACAGGAGATGTGGATTTGATCCCTGGGTCAGGAAGATCCCCTGGAGGAGGAAATGGCAAACCACTCCAGTATTCTGGAGAATTCTGTGGACAGAAAAGCCTGGCAGACTACCATCTAAAAGGATCACAAAGAGTCAGACATGACAGAGCAACTAAACACACTTAAATGATGCAGAGGATAACATTTATATTCCTATATAGTATAGGTTATGGGATCTAGAAACTATAGAACCTGAAAGGGCCAGAAGGATCTGGGTTTGTCGGAAAAGTCAGTATAGGAATCTTGGAGAAGATAGAATTTGATCTTCATATTCTAAATGGGCCTCATAAAATGGGGAGGCTTCTCTTAAGCAGAAGAAAAAGGACTCTGGGTCAGGGGAACAATGTGGGGGTAGGCAGAGAAGTGGGAATCAGCACTGGAGAAGCAAGAGCCCCCTAGAGTAGAGAAGAGGACAGAAAACAAGGTGGCAGGTGGCAGAGTGCATGTGCCCAGGTCCCAGACTACAGTGGAAGCTGGGCAGGAGAGTTTCTACTCGGTGTAGATGGAAACACGGAGCCACTGGAGGTTTCCATGCTAAGCAAGAAATGTAGATCAATTTGGCTGGAGGGGTTTTCCCTGGTGTCTCATACGGTAAAGAACCTGCCTGCAAAGCAGGAAACCCAGGTTTGATCCCTGGGTGGGGGAGATTCCCTGGAGAAGGGAATGGCAACCCACTCCGGTATTCTTGCCTGATGAATTGGATGGACAAGAGGAGTCTGGTGGGTTACGGGATCGCAAAGAATCAGACACAGCTGGAGTGACTAATGGTTTTCACTTTCACTACAGCTCAAGAGAGAGATCCTTGAAATGGGGAGAGGCCAGAAGTAATGGAGGGGGCAGATGGTTTCCTTGTTACATCTGGGTTTCAGAAGCAGACACAATTCTTAAAGTTACTTACCTAGGCATTTTGCAATAAAGCTCATTAAACGATCTGCTAAAAGTGAGACATAACTTAAAAAATCTTTGAATCCAAAAAGATTCTCCCGTCATGCCCTTTCTCAGTGGTCTGTAGAGAAGATTTACCAATCACTCAAGGAGAAAATAAGGTATTACAAATAAGAATAAATGGTGCCATCACTTCATGGCAAATAGATGGAGGAAAAGTGGAAACAGTGATAGATTATTTTATTTTGGGTGAGCTCCAAAATCACTGAGGATGGTGACTGCACCCATGAAATTGAAAGAAGCTTGCTCCTTGGAAGAAAAGCTATGACAAATCTAGAGAACATATTAAAAAGCAGAGACATCACTTTGCCAGAAAAGATATGTATAGTCGANTGGAGGAAAAGTGGAAACAGTGATAGATTATTTTATTTTGGGTGAGCTCCAAAATCACTGAGGATGGTGACTGCACCCATGAAATTGAAAGAAGCTTGCTCCTTGGAAGAAAAGCTATGACAAATCTAGAGAACATATTAAAAAGCAGAGACATCACTTCGCCAGAAAAGATATGTATAGTCGAAGCTATGGTCTTTCCAGTCGTCATATACAGATACAGGAGTCAGACCATAAAAAAGGCTGAGCACCGAAGAATTGATGCTTTCGAACTTTGGTGCTAGGGAAGACTCTTGAGAGTCCCTTGGACTGTAAGGAGATCAAACCAGTCCATCCTAAAATAAATCAACCCTGAATACTCATTAGAAGGACTAATGCTAAAACTGAAGCTCCAACTCTTTGGCCACTTGATGGGAACAGCCAACTCATTGGAAAAGACCCTAATGCTGTGACGGATTGAAGACAGAAGGAGAAGAAGGTGATAGAGGATGAGATGGTTGGATGACATCTCCAATCCAATGGACATGAACTTGGACAAACTCCTGGAGATGGTGAGGGGCAGGGAGGCGTGGCATGCTACGGTCCATGGAATTGCAAAGAGTTGGACACGACTTGATCAAACAACAACAACAAGAGATTTGATAAGATCACCACCATGATGACCTCAACCTCACTATTACCAACAATAGCATTTTAAGCACACAATGAATTTTGGGGGAACCCTCTCATGTTTATAGGGTCATTCAGATCTCTGGTTATTCTTGGTAACCAGTAGCTCAAGGCAAGCATACGTAACAGATGAGTAGAGTGAGAATTCCTTGGACAGTGGATTCTGGCAGACTGCAGACCATGGGGTTGCAAAGAACTGGACATGATGGAGTGACTAACACTTTCACTCTTTCACTTTCAGAGTGAGATGAAAACAGCAAAGTGACGCACCATGCCCAGAACCACCGGTAGCAGTAGAGGAGGCCCTACGGTCAGAATGCAGTTTTGTTGATTGTAATGCAGTTTTTTTCTCCCAAACCAAGTTATTATAAAATTTCCTCCATTTCAGAGATGAAGGGATATATACTCCTTAAAGAGATGTATGCATGCCACATAAAGGACAAGTCTTAAAACGTTGGGACTTTGGGGACCAATTTTTTATTGTGGCTTCCCCCAAGAATGATTTCAGTCTGGCCTTAATTAAAAACCAGAATTAAAGACTTAACTTCACCAGAGTCACAGAGTGTCCAAAGACAAGTAACTCATTTCTTCTTTATATTATTTGTAGCAAACCACCCCTTTGTCTCAGGCAAATGGAAAAGAGGAGTCTATATTAGTTGAAGTGGGTCCTCTCGACCAACATGGGCTTCCCATGGTGGAATCTAGACCACATAAAGTTCTTGGGGAATTGCTCTTCATTAAATCATTCATTTACATACATCTACACTTTTATTCAGGTTAAAGTCTGACTTAACAATGCTCATGCTCATTAAGGTAGTATAAACAGCTAAGCCAGACCCACTTTCATCTTCAATTACCTTGGCAAAAGCAAGACAAGTCATTTTTGGTGAGCAATTGGGGTAGCTATTGTTAAATAGTCCTGGACAACTTAACACTTTTATATTCCAAAGTATCTTTGAAGAAAAGCCACTTTAAATATCACTATGGACAATTACGTTACACTGTGCTTGCTAGTTATCTCTAACGACATGATAATGGACAAGGCCCCTTGTTCACATAGCAATGTTCTCTAACAAGGGTTCTGAAATACACAAAATCTGAAGGCCAGTAAGCAAACACCTGCATTTAGCACATGTGTATGTAAATGGTCCTTGATCAGCTCCAGGTGGCATAAATAACAAAAATTAGCCAAGATATGAAGAAGAGAGGAGTTTGTGAAGTAAAAAAAGGATTGCTTTCGGAGAAGGAAAAAATAGTTTTCTCATGATCTGGAAGGAAGAAAAAAGAAGGTAGCTGGCAGGGTAGAGGGAGTAATGCTTTACAAGAACAACAAAAGAGAACTCAATCATAATGAAAGCACCAGTAAGAATTAAGAGGGAAAAAATGGGTGCGGGAAGGGAGCAAGGATGAGAGAGGAGAAGGGGGAGGAACCTTACAGGAAACTTTGTAAGGAAGAAGAGGGACATGGTGAAATGTGTGAGGTGAGGCTGAACACAGGATAAAAGTGGGGAAACAAAACACAGGACTGCAGTAGAACCAGAATGCTCAAATCAAATGATTTTCTAAAAATACACACAGTTGTGCCTGGGGCTTTCTTTACCTAAGGGTTCTTTCTGTTGCTTTGTCTGTCTCTTTCCACGTAGAGTTATCTGTGGTCCCCTCTCACTGGGGTTGTTCCATTCCAGCACTCTGATTTCCCTTCTTTCTCCTCTCCCACCAATACTTTATCATCTTTCCTCTCTGCCTAATCCACAGCAAGTGAGGAACCTGCCAAACGTTTCATGTAATACATACACACTTTAACAACAACAACAACAAATTCTCGATGGCTTTCTCCTGGAGCTATGTGTCAAGTTCTGTGAGTGTGCTCTGTTTTGTCTGAACCATCTCCTTCAATTATCCTACAATTCAGTGGAGTGGGTATAGTATTATCCTGATTGTAGAGATGAGACTCAGGTCTCAGTGAGCTGTTAGTAATGGGCAGTGAACAGATTAGGATGCAGGGAAATCCAGAGCTCACTCTTATCCATCCAGAACCCACTAAGAGGGCGATGGCGTATAGTTATCAGACTGCATACTGCTTGGGGCACGAAGGATGCCCAGGGCGCTCCATCTGACCTAACAGTATCACCTTCACTTCCCCACTGGTATTTCTGTACTTCCCCTCAATGGCTGAGTAGTGGAAAAACAGAGAATTCCCCTCCATAGAAGTCCTGCCATTAGTGTGCTCAACCTAAGCAGAATCCAGGGCACTTCCTCTTTTGCTGTAGGTCTGTTTCCATGGTGCTGTTTCCCAGCTTGGCCTGGATTTTGTCTTCCCTTCCCTCAGTTGAACAGAATTGCTTCCTCTAACTACTGAGCTATGACGACAGCATGTGGGAAAGGATGAAGCAAGACCGAGGGGATTTAGGCAAAAAAATGAAGTATCAGCTATATGAACTAGTAGACAGTTACCCATTTCTGATGTGATTCAGTCAAGTATCATGTTATTTGTAAATGAAAATGTTAAATAATTTCACTTAGTAAAGTAAGATTATCCAACACCAAGAACCTACTATCTTCTAGTTCAGATCGTTGAAACACAGAAGTGTTTACTACATGGTATTTGGTGAGTTTTTCTTCACTGAGAAATAAAAAGTCAACATAATCTTTTACTGTAAGCACCCCTTTATCTAAAACTGTTGTGGACTGAGAACATAGATCTCATGAGGTGACTAACATCCATAATCCAAGTATTTAATGAGAATAAAATAATATGCTAACCCTCTAAAAAGAAATAATATGCTCTAACCTGATAAGGCAAGGGAAAAGAAAGACACCTCCCTTTCTTCCCTTTTTCAATAAGAGGAATTTTGCATGAAGCTAACTGGTAGTGAAGGGTATCTAAAAGGTCCGTTTATGAAAAGTAAGTCAGGAGGAAGCACTAATATCCTGAAATCCTAGGGGATTTTACAAAGTGCCAAAGAAATCACTGAGCAAACACATGGCTAGCAGGCATTTGCACCAGAGCCTACAGCAGAGAACTTTCTTATTTGTGAGCAGGGTCTCATTTTCAGCAGCAGCTTCTGACCTCAGGCTTACCCCTCCTTAGCCCTATGTCAGCAAATCTCTCCAAAGTTTGCCTAGGGAGACCTGCTCCGTTTACAGGTAACTGACCAAGATAGATTTGTCAACTCAGAGCCAAGCTCTTCCACTTTGCTTTTTCCTCCACAGTTTCCCACACATCTTTTTCATAGTCGGAAAAGTTTTCCTGAAGGCATCGGAGATTGTACACAAAATTGGGGTTGGGTGAAATAAACTAAAATGATCCTTCCTCTCTCTAAGTTCTAAGCTCTTTTCTATTTTCATCTGGAGCAACAGATACTTAAAAAAAATCCCCCCCCCAAAAACCCCAGAACATTTTGATTTGTCACTGCATGAAGATCTGAAGTCTCTATCTGCACCCTCGCTCCCCTGGGAATTAGGGCTAGTGCTAGACAGAATTAAGCAACACTTCACACCTCTAGTTCATATCCTTTCCAGACTTCTGACGCCTCTGTCGTTTCTTCTTGCTCTTGCTATCTCAGCTCCCTGCCCCTGTTGAAAACAGAAAAGAATTAAGACATTCTCTCACATAACGTGTTAGCTAATAAGTGTTTTAAGACACCACTCTACTCTGGGGTATCTGCTTTCTCGATTATTTTAGTAAAAAGAATGAAGACGCCTGCCCGCTACCCCATCTATCTGTATGAGTAGAAATGAAGCCATCATAGGGCAAGCGTTCCTAAGGAAAGTTCCTGGGAGACAGAACTCTGCCCAGATCTTGTTCAAATCACAGGCCCCGAATCCTGGTCTAGCTGTCTGCTTGGGCTAACCCAGCTTAGAGGACATCCGGATGTAAACCAAAGGAATTCAAGCATTCCTCTAAAGCTATTCACTCATCCAGTATGCTTGCTTTTTAATGGAACTTTCTATATTGAATGATGGAGAAAATGAGTTATAGGAAAGACTATGTAGACTGACCTTAATCATAATGAAAACTGCTCCCTCCATTTGTTTGTTCCAGTTAGAACCAGTCCTTTCCCACCAGCTTATATAATTTCTGAAGCTGAGCATCCTCAAAAAATTATTTCACGAGAAGTTTGCAAAATGTCAACCTAATTTGGAAGCAGCAGGGCACGGCTGCCTCATTCTACATTATACTTAATTTAATATAGACTTTAATTTGAGGAGATTTATGCAAGAACAGTAACAAAAGTCAGTACCTTTTATTTTTAAAAACCCCCAAAAGGAATTATTTTTATTATATGATTACCTTATATTTATTCTTTTTATTAGGACTTCGTAGTGAAACAGAAACTCCAGGTCCTACACAAAAAAGAATGGATTCTCCTGTGTAGGAGAAATAACTGTCCTAACTATGTTGGAATTTAATGACTCAATTTAGTCAATAGTTAAAGCTATTTGTATGTAAATAGCAGTGTTAGAAGTTGTGAAGTGAAGTGAAGTCGCTCACTCGTGTCCGACTCTTTGCGACCCCGTGGACTACCAGGGTCCTCTGTCCATGGGATTTTCCAGGCAATAGTACTGGAGTGAATTGCCATTTCCTTTTCTAGGGGATCTTCCCAACCCAGGGATTGAACCCAGGTCTCCCGCATTGTGGACAGATGCTTTACCATCTGAGCCACCAGGGAAGTCTAGAAGTTGTGAAGTGGGGGCCTAACGACTGAAAGCAGCTTGCGGATTATGTTTTATTTGGCTTACATAGTGCCCTTCGGAAATGTGAACTAAATGACAATATTTACAAATCAGGAGATTTCACATAAATATCTAGATGTCTGGCTTTTCTTAAAATCAGGTAAGATCTGACCACTCTGTGCTCCCAGTCTTGTATGACAACAAAGAGCCTTCCCCCAACCCCCGCAACCGACAAGCTCCCTTTCGGAGGAAACCTGTGCCCAGCTGATGGATCACCTCAGTCCCCACCACTTCCTGTTATTGTGTATGTGTGCGCATGAGCGCAGGAGGCTGGCTTTACCCATTGACACTACCTGCCTTTCTCCAGAAGGCATTTGGTTTCCTAACCTCTACTTTAAGTTTCGAATTTCCTGAAATTTCCTCACTGCCATTCCCTGTTGCTCTAAATTTCCTTCATTTCTTTTCCCATTTCTCACGCTCCATGTCTTGGTGCTATTGCCACCCCTGACAAGAGGTCAGTTGCAATTGGAGTGTTCATGCTGAGAGCTTTCAAACTATTTTGTGTAAAAATACATATCTGGCACAGGAAACATTGTTTGCCCGTGCGCTTGAAAATCAAACCAATCTATACTTAGTACCAAAGAGCATGGAAACACTTAAAACCACGGCCTATTTGAAATTGAATGCAGTTAAACCTTTTCTCTTTTACCCTTTGGTGCCTGTTGCAGCTGCTGTTGGCAGAATTAGCTCTGTCCGGGACTCTTTCTCGGAGAAGGCAATGGCATCCCACTCCAGGACTCTTGCCTGGAGAATCCCATGGACGGAGGAACCTGGAAGGCTGCAGTCCATGGGGTCGCTGAGAGTCAGACATGACTGAACGACTTCCCTTTCACTCTTCACTTTCATGCATTGGAGAAGGAAATGGCAACCCACTCCAGTGTTCTTGCCTGGAGAATCCCAGGGATGCGGAGCCTGGTGGGCTGCCGTCTATGAGATGGCACAGAGTTGGACATGACTGAAGTGACTTAGCAGCAGGGACTCTTTCTACTCATAAACATACAAATTATACTAACTTCCTGTTAGTATTTTGCTTTCTCTGAAAGCAGCATTGAGGTTCCAAATTTCTTCTAGAAGTTCACAAACATGTTTTATATCATGTGGCAATTCATGTATGGCTCAGTAGTATAGAAACACATAGCTGGAAGGATTATATTCAGGATGCAGAAGAATCAGAAAGCCAACTGCGTATTCCACACTGCTGCTTAGATAGCTAATAAATAGACATCTCAAGCTTATTGTGTCGAATAGCACATGTCTAATTTCATCTCTCCAAACCTGTTTATCCCAGTGGGATTCCTATTAAGCAGATGGCAACTCCAGCCTTTCAGTTGTTCAGGCTAAAAGCCTTAGAGTCATTCTTGATTTCTCTCTTGTTCTTATACCTCACATTTCATCCATTTGCAAATCCTGTTGGTTGCACATCCAAAAATGTCCAGAATCCATCCACTCCCACTACTTCCATTAATATCAGCATAACCAAAGGCACTGTTATCTCTCTCCTGCTTTACAGAAGCAGGCTGTTACCTGGTCTCTCTTGTCCCCTTTAGTTCATTCTCTAAACAACAACCATACCACTCTTTTTAAATGTAAGATCATGACACTCCTCAGAACTCCGCAAATATCCCATTTTCCAGACGAAAAGCCAAAATCCTTAGAGTAGCCCAGGTTACTATATGATTTACCTGCTGTCCCCTCATCCTTNAGTTCATATCCTTTCCAGACTTCTGACGCCTCTGTCGTTTCTTCTTGCTCTTGCTATCTCAGCTCCCTGCCCCTGTTGAAAACAGAAAAGAATTAAGACATTCTCTCACATAACGTGTTAGCTAATAAGTGTTTTAAGACACCACTCTACTCTGGGGTATCTGCTTTCTCGATTATTTTAGTAAAAAGAATGAAGACGCCTGCCCGCTACCCCATCTATCTGTATGAGTAGAAATGAAGCCATCATAGGGCAAGCGTTCCTAAGGAAAGTTCCTGGGAGACAGAACTCTGCCCAGATCTTGTTCAAATCACAGGCCCCGAATCCTGGTCTAGCTGTCTGCTTGGGCTAACCCAGCTTAGAGGACATCCGGATGTAAACCAAAGGAATTCAAGCATTCCTCTAAAGCTATTCACTCATCCAGTATGCTTGCTTTTTAATGGAACTTTCTATATTGAATGATGGAGAAAATGAGTTATAGGAAAGACTATGTAGACTGACCTTAATCATAATGAAAACTGCTCCCTCCATTTGTTCGTTCCAGTTAGAACCAGTCCTTTCCCACCAGCTTATATAATTTCTGAAGCTGAGCATCCTCAAAAAATTATTTCACGAGAAGTTTGCAAAATGTCAACCTAATTTGGAAGCAGCAGGGCACGGCTGCCTCATTCTACATTATACTTAATTTAATATAGACTTTAATTTGAGGAGATTTATGCAAGAACAGTAACAAAAGTCAGTACCTTTTATTTTTAAAAACCCCCAAAAGGAATTATTTTTATTATATGATTACCTTATATTTATTCTTTTTGTTAGGACTTCGTAGTGAAACAGAAACTCCAGGTCCTACACAAAAAAGAATGGATTCTCCTGTGTAGGAGAAATAACTGTCCTAACTATGTTGGAATTTAATGACTCAATTTAGTCAATAGTTAAAGCTATTTGTATGTAAATAGCAGTGTTAGAAGTTGTGAAGTGAAGTGAAGTCGCTCACTCGTGTCCGACTCTTTGCGACCCCGTGGACTACCAGGGTCCTCTGTCCATGGGATTTTCCAGGCAATAGTACTGGAGTGAATTGCCATTTCCTTTTCTAGGGGATCTTCCCAACCCAGGGATTGAACCCAGGTCTCCCGCATTGTGGACAGATGCTTTACCATCTGAGCCACCAGGGAAGTCTAGAAGTTGTGAAGTGGGGGCCTAACGACTGAAAGCAGCTTGCGGATTATGTTTTATTTGGCTTACATAGTGCCCTTCGGAAATGTGAACTAAATGACAATATTTACAAATCAGGAGATTTCACATAAATATCTAGAT
This sequence comes from Neotragus moschatus, assembly GCA_006410615.1. Lineage (NCBI taxonomy): Eukaryota > Metazoa > Chordata > Mammalia > Artiodactyla > Bovidae > Neotragus > Neotragus moschatus. The sequence continues at coordinate 370,095 of SJYA01000747.1, forward strand.
GTCTGGCTTTTCTTAAAATCAGGTAAGATCTGACCACTCTGTGCTCCCAGTCTTGTATGACAACAAAGAGCCTTCCCCCAACCCCCGCACCCGACAAGCTCCCTTTCGGAGGAAACCTGTGCCCAGCTGATGGATCACCTCAGTCCCCACCACTTCCTGTTATTGTGTATGTGTGCGCATGAGCGCAGGAGGCTGGCTTTACCCATTGACACTACCTGCCTTTCTCCAGAAGGCATTTGGTTTCCTAACCTCTACTTTAAGTTTCGCATTTCCTGAAATTTCCTCACTGCCATTCCCTGTTGCTCTAAATTTCCTTCATTTCTTTTCCCATTTCTCACGCTCCATGTCTTGGTGCTATTGCCACCCCTGACAAGAGGTCAGTTGCAATTGGAGTGTTCATGCTGAGAGCTTTCAAACTATTTTGCTTAAAAATACATATCTGGCACAGGAAACATTGTTTGCCCGTGCGCTTGAAAATCAAACCAATCTATACTTAGTACCAAAGAGCATGGAAACACTTAAAACCACGGCCTATTTGAAATTGAATGCAGTTAAACCTTTTCTCTTTTACCCTTTGGTGCCTGTTGCAGCTGCTGTTGGCAGAATTAGCTCTGTCCGGGACTCTTTCTCGGAGAAGGCAATGGCATCCCACTCCAGGACTCTTGCCTGGAGAATCCCATGGACGGAGGAACCTGGAAGGCTGCAGTCCATGGGGTCGCTGAGAGTCAGACATGACTGAACGACTTCCCTTTCACTCTTCACTTTCATGCATTGGAGAAGGAAATGGCAACCCACTCCAGTGTTCTTGCCTGGAGAATCCCAGGGATGGGGAGCCTGGTGGGCTGCCGTCTATGAGATCGCACAGAGTTGGACATGACTGAAGTGACTTAGCAGCAGGGACTCTTTCTACTCATAAACATACAAATTATACTAACTTCCTGTTAGTATTTTGCTTTCTCTGAAAGCAGCATTGAGGTTCCAAATTTCTTCTAGAAGTTCACAAACATGTTTTATATCATGTGGCAATTCATGTATGGCTCAGTAGTATAGAAACACATAGCTGGAAGGATTATATTCAGGATGCAGAAGAATCAGAAAGCCAACTGCGTATTCCACACTGCTGCTTAGATAGCTAATAAATAGACATCTCAAGCTTATTGTGTCTAATAGCACATGTCTAATTTCATCTCTCCAAACCTGTTTATCCCAGTGGGATTCCTATTAAGCAGATGGCAACTCCAGCCTTTCAGTTGTTCAGGCTAAAAGCCTTAGAGTCATTCTTGATTTCTCTCTTGTTCTTATACCTCACATTTCATCCATTTGCAAATCCTGTTGGTTGCACATCCAAAAATGTCCAGAATCCATCCACTCCCACTACTTCCATTAATATCAGCATAACCAAAGGCACTGTTATCTCTCTCCTGCTTTACAGAAGCAGGCTGTTACCTGGTCTCTCTTGTCCCCTTTAGTTCATTCTCTAAACAACAGCCATACCACTCTTTTTAAATGTAAGATCATGACACTCCTCAGAACTCCGCAAATATCCCATTTTCCAGACGAAAAGCCAAAATCCTTAGAGTAGCCCAGGTTACTATATGATTTACCTGCTGTCCCCTCATCCTTATCTCTCTAAACTTACAATCTGTTCTTGTACCTGGCCTTGCTCAGTTTGCTCCAGTCAGACTGATCCTGTTCCTATTCCTCAAATACACTTGCCCCACCTCAGAGCTTTAGTGTCTCTGGGTCTTTTGCCTAGAATGCTCTTCCCTTAGAAAAATCCTCAACTCCTTGAGCTCAGTCATGTCTGACTTTCTGCGATCCCATGGACTATAGCTCACAAGGCACCTCTGTCCATGGGATTCTCCAGGCAAAATACTGGAGTGGGTTTCCATTTTCTTCTCCAGAGGATCTTCCTGAACCACAGATTGAATTGTCTCCAACATTGCAGGGGAGATTCTTTACCATCTAAGCCACCAGGGAAGCCTCATCTCCTTGAGGTCTTTGCTAAACGTTTTCCTCATGGTGAGGTCTTCCCTGACCACTCTATTTAATGAATTTTCTGTCACACAGCGTATTGCCCTCACTCGTTTTTTCTTTGTCTGCCTCTGCAACATACACACTCCATTATGTGTACACTGTGCAATGTATACATTCTACAATGAGTGCTTTATGAGGGCAAGGACTTTTCCATTGCTCGTTTCAGTATCCAGGACAGTGCCTGAGACATAACAGTTCCTCAATAAATATTTGATGAATGGATTAGGTAGAAATGCCATGCACTTTGTAATTATTCTATTTTCATCACTGAAGTCTACAAAGAAGTATGCATGCTTCCAACCATGAGCATATTTATGTGATCTTTAAATGAACGGAAACCAAAATAAAAAAGCTTTATTTCTTGTATTTTCTAGATATAAGCAGCAATTTTTGATTTATCAAAGTTAATCCCTCCTGCCGAATTCTAAATATGTAGAAACTTAAATATCTGATGAAAGGAAAATTTGCCACTTCAAGTGAAGTCAAGCTAAGGGGTAAATGATTCCGGTTTTGATATCATTTTGACTCTTGTCAACTGCACTGAGGATCCCAGTGCTTCTTAAGTAAGGCCCTTTGGAGAGACATGCTTAGGCAATTATGTGGGGCATGGTTCTGGGTCTGAGGTCCACTCTGTTAATTCAGTGGCATCACTGATTGCTGTATTTGTTTTGCTCAATTAATTAAACAAGGAGACCATTATACCGAGGTGGTTCTAATGCCTCAGTAGCCCACATGCATAAAGAAACCAAAACCTTAGCCTGTCTATCCCTCAAGGTGAAGGTCTTGAAACCTGAGGACCACTCACCACAAACAGGAAACTAGGCTTTTCCAAATAACGCAAATTCGTAAGCTACTGCCAATCAAATAATGCACTTGCATACTTCTGCCTCAAAAAGCCTGTCTCCCAGCTCCTGTGGGCAGAGGGCTCCTAACAATTTTCAGTTGGGTACTGCCTGATTCAAATTGATTTTGACTCACAACAACTCTTAAAATTTTTCATAGTCTTCCATTTATCTTTTAACAGTTCTAACACCTTAATGTGTGTTAAGACCTTACAGCCATTGAAAGTGAAAAGTCACTCAGTCATGTCTGACTCCTTGCGACCCCATGGACTATAGAGTCCATGGAATTCTCCAGGCCAGAATACTGGAGTAGGTAGCCTTTCCCTTCTCCAGGGGATCGTCCTACCCTGGGATTGAACCCAGGTCTCCTGCACTGCAGGCGGATTCTTTACCAGCTGAGCCACAAGGGAAGCCCAAATACTGGAGTGGGTAGCCTATCCCTTCTCCAGCGGATATTCCCGACCCAGGAATCGAACCAGGGTCTCCTGCATTGCAGGCAGATTCTTTACCAACTGAGCTATCAGGGAAGCCTGTTAGGCTATATTATTTAAATGCATCATGCTTCTTCTGAACTTGAAAAAAATATAACTGCAGGAGAAAGACAAAAACAAAACACAACAGAGAAGTAGGAACAATTACAAAACAAAACAAAATGGACACAGGTTGACCATCTTCAAGTGTCTGGCTTTTGTTTGTCAGGGTTAATTTGCCACGGGTGTGATCCTTGTTCACTGCATATGCCACTAAATAAGTTAAAACATGATGTGACCAACTATCCAATGTACTTATTAATTCTGGAGTTGCCGTTCACCTATTTCAGGGGATTCTTTAATGCTGATTTTTATTCAAAGCACTGTGGGACAACATAAGACTTGACAGATAATCATAGCTAATATTTACAAAACTCTCACCTTGTACGGGCACTGTTCCCTGGGCTTAAGCATATTAACTAATTGCAATGTTGTGAAGTGGAGACTGTCATACAAGTGGAAAAGGTTGTCCCCGACCTTCTTCTGGGTCAGAAAATTTAACTGACAAAGACAGATTAATAGGTGAAAAGCATATTAAGTGTGACTGTATTTTTACATTATACATGGAAACCTTCACAAGATGTGAGGAAGTAATCAGAGCAGGAAGCTTTTATACATTTTAGACGAAGAAACAATAAATTCATGAAGCACTGATGAGATAAAAGGCTTGGACTAGGGATAATAAGCAATGAAGAAGTAACTGGGAAGAATGAGTCTAGTTTAACAAAGTTTGCTTGTACCTGTTTCTTAGCCCCTTATTCCCTATCTCTGGTAATAAGAATGTCTTCCTTCCTCTTGGTACATGGAGGACATCTCTCATGTGGAAGCTTTACAATCAGTTTCAGGGAAGAAGGGCAAGAGTGAGGAGGTCAGAGTGACCTTCCTGCTTCTGCTGTGTTTTAAATTCCTTCAGTGTAAGAAATTTAACACGTCGAGGTGACATATTTTGTGTAATGTCTCCTAAACCCCATCACTGTTATTATCTCCATTTTACAGATGAGGAGTCTGAGTCAAAAAGAGGTTAAGTAATTTGACCTAGGGTCACAAATCTAGTTAGTTGCAGCACTGCGTTTGGACCCAGGTAGGAGAAGGAAATGGCAACCCACTCCAGTGTTCTTGCCTGGAGAATCCCAGGGACGGAGGAGCCTGGTGAGCTGCTATCTATGGAGTCGCACAGAGTCGGACATAACTGAAGCGACTTAGCAGCAGCAGTCTGCTTCTAGAGCTCATTCTCTTACCCATGGCTATAAAAAAAAAAAAAGGAAATAATACTCTAAGTATAATAAAAGGCTTCCCAGGTGGCATAGTGGTAAAAAATCCACCTGCCAATGCAGAAGACACAAGACACGTGGGTTCAATCCCTGGGTCAGGAAGATCCCCTGGAGTGGGAAATAGCAACCTGCTCCAATATTCTTGCCTGGGAAGTCCCATGGACAGAGGAGCCTGGCAGGCTACAGTCCATAGGGTCACAGAGTCGGACATGACTGAGCCCACACACAATAAAAAATATATCTGGTCTTCATCCCCAGTTTCTGGCAGATCTCCTAAAATCCTTGAAATTCCCTGAGAGATAGGAGTGTCTTTTACTATTCACAAGGAACCCCTTTGGAGCACATCTTAGTACATGTTAGTGAAGCGCTTAAACTTGGGCTTCTAGATAGTCTCAGTAAAGGGCTGTCACCAGAAAGAACAAACGATCAGAGGGTTGGAACTTTCAGTACCACCCACCGACGTCTGAGAATTAGGAGAGAGGGGGCTGAAGATTAAACTCTTAATCTGTGGGATTTGAGTTAAATTGGCAGGATACCCAATATCTGCTGAGAATTGGAGAATTAACTTGGCGGTATTGGAAAACATGCCAGAAATACAAAATCAGAACTCAAATATTGACAATGAGATGAGAATCCTCACTCAGTTATTCAAAGTCTTATGCATAAGTTCTGATGGAGGCACCTGATAAGCTCTCTTTCTTGCAGAATCACTAGCGCTGTTTTGAGTTTGACAAAATTTGAACACATATATTTAATCAAGAATGTAAAACTCTAACCTCAATCAGAATAACCTCTTCTGGAAATGCTTTTTACCTCCCCACAATCCTCAACTCTCTGATATGAAATCATGAAAGTGATTAGAGATCATTTAACATCAGAAAGGTGGAATAAGTTTATAGAAGGATATTCTGCCCCAGAGATTCTTTTTATTGAGGCCCCTACCAGGAGTCTCAGGGCACCATTGCCTGTTTGGAGAGTGTAGCAGGGAAGGGTAACTCTTTGACACTTCAGCTATACTCATGGTAGGGTAGGACACCAAAGACAGGACGGTTAGCCTTCCCAGGCGGAAAAGGCCAGGAGCTTATAAAGAATGTGACTTTGCCTCTTTGTAAATTCTAGGCACGTGTATCAAACATACTTTCAGAATACACGTCAGCTTGCTTCTGCTGCACATTTCTGAAGCAACAACAAAGTTTTCTGACATTGAAAGTTGTAAATGTATTCCTTCTCAGTCAGCTTTTTGAACATTTAGTTTTGAATTTTAGGAAATAAAGAAAACTGAATTTGTGTAACTTATTTAATAATAATTTAATTTAATAATAGTAAAATTAAAAGGAAAATAATTCATTTAAACTAAAAAAATTTTTTGTATCTTTTCCATATTGTAATTAACTTTGGAAAAACAAAGCTTTTTCAATACCTCTTATTCTTATTTTTAAGACATGGTTTACCAATACAGTTTAAAATTTCTTTCTTTAGGCATACCTTCTAATTTCCCCCCAAGCACAAAGAAAAAGCATTTTGATTATTGTAAGCATTTGATAAAATGCTTGTTTAACATACTTTGAGAATCAGAGGACAGTGTGCTCTTTCTAAGAGGTAAATCTGGTCATGTTGCACTCTGTTCCAATATTTCCATGACTCCCTACCACTCTCAGGATAAAGTCCAAATACCGTGGCATAGAACTGATGGTAGGTAGGAGCCATATCATGCCGGACCTTTGAACACCCTACCTCCTTCGTCTGGAATGCCTTTGCACACTGAGCCCTTCCTCCAGCCTCCTCCTGCCTCAGCTGATGATCTGTCTTTCCTGAACACCCCTGGCCCCCGGTTGGACCGGGTTGGGTGCCCCTGCCATGTGCTGCTAGTCTACACATTCACTGATGATAGAGATTATATTTTCTCTTCCTTGGATTGCTGGGACCTAGGGCAATGTCGATACATAGTCTGACAGATGACTATATGTCAAATCAACAAGTCAGCAATTTTGATCTACATTATCAAAAAGTTGACATGAGACTAAGGTAGGTCATGGATACCCAGACAAACGCTGTCCACAGCATACTCTCTGTACTTCCCTTTAAGAATGTTTTTAATTCATTCCACAAATAATATTTGAATGCCGATTTCCAGGTACTACTCTAGGTCCTTGGGATATAGGATCTCTACCCTGCTGGAACTTAATATTCTAACAAGGAGAGTGACACCAGACATAACAAATAAGTTAGGTGATCATTTTTATGGAGAGAAAATGTAGAGCAGGGCAAGGGGGTTCAGATATGTGAGGACAGGGTGCAGCTTGTAACTTTAAATAAGGGAGTTAGACAGGCCTCGTCGAGAGAGAGTCATCTGAGCAAGTATTGGAGTGAGTATTTGCACATAGATGTTGAGGGGAAGAAAATCTAGACAGAGAACAGTTGATGCAAAGGCCAGCTCCTGAGTAGGAGTTTGCTCAGCTTATTCCAGGAACAGCCCAGAGGCCAGAAGAGTTGGAGCAGAGTGAATGAAAGGGATGAAGGGGAAGGGCAAGGCAGAGAGGGGCAGAGGTAGGCACTGGGTGTATAGGACTTGAGGTCTGCTCTGAATTGAATGGAGGGCCTGGAGGAGCGGCACACTCTGCCTTACATTTGAGTCCATAAGCCCTATTTGGGAAATGAGCTCTGTTTTTATAAATAAGAAAATTATCTTTCTTAGTTGGTAATTTCCACTTTCATTTTCTTGTGCAACCAATTCTGTAGCAAAGAAGAGCTTCCTCCTATATGTCTGAGTCTTACCCAGTATTTCTCAGCCAAGTGATCTTGGTGCACAGGAATGTTATGACCTGTGGCTAGAGTTTTTTCAGAATTCACAGCCAAGTTGATTTTTAGGATGTTTTAAGTGGAATATAAAAAATGTGATTTTAATTCTGATTTTTAAATACTATTTCAAAATAAGGAGTAGTAAGAGTTCTTATAAGAAGGAGCAGGAGATTAATGATGTGGTATAAGAACTGATCATTATAGCTACATAATTGTCCTGCAGAATGTTACAGTATCATTGAATCAAATGCTCTGTGTGAACCTTGGGAATAAAGCCAACATTAGAGAAACCTCACTTCCAGATTCTAATGTTTTTACCGTATCAAAAGAAAATGTATTTTCTAGGAACTGGTCCTAGACATGTTTTGTTCTCAGTCCAAAGGAAAAGCCACATAAACAGTGTTTCCAAAATGCGCTAGAGAAGATATTTTACAGATAATAAATCTGACAAAAATTGTTTAGCTGCAAAAAAAATGTAAAATGTTTAGCTGCAAAAAAAAAACAAAAACANCGTATCAAAAGAAAATGTATTTTCTAGGAACTGGTCCTAGACATGTTTTGTTCTCAGTCCAAAGGAAAAGCCACATAAACAGTGTTTCCAAAATGCGCTAGAGAAGATATTTTACAGATAATAAATCTGACAAAAATTGTTTAGCTGCAAAAAAAATGTAAAATGTTTAGCTGCAAAAAAAAAACAAAAACAAAAAATGAGGTACTTAAATGACTTTTGAGAGGGGAAAAAAGAGAATATTAGAATATTCAGATGAGAATATAGAAAGTTAGTGAAACACATTCTCAGACTGGGAGTGAGAACATCTCTGTTCTCACTGCTGGTGAACAGAAAGCAATGTGATACTGTGGATTATAAATCTGAAAAGGTANGAGCTGCACAATTAAAGACTTTCAAAGCTCTGGCCTACAGATTTGGAAAATGCTGTTCTATTATCCACCCAACTGTCTTTCTAGGGCCAGGTTCACTGCCCTTCCTTCTCATCTGCCTTCCCCCCCCGATCATTTCTATAAAGTAATGTTGGTGAGGATAAGAGTAGAGCCTCTGAGTCCAGGCTCCCTGGTTTGAAGCCTGGTTCTGCCGTGACTCGGTCCCGGTCTATCTTCTCCATAACTCCATTTCCTTATCCAGAAAATGAGGATGGTGATACACTTATGCCTTTAGGTNTAACTGTCTTTCTAGGGCCAGGTTCACTGCCCTTCCCTCTCATCTGCCTTCCCCTCCGATCATTTCTATAAAGCAATGTTGGTGAGAATAAGAGTAGAGCCTCTGAGTCCAGGCTCCCTGGTTTGAAGCCTGGTTCTGCTGTGACTCAGTCCTGGTCTATCTTCTCCATAACTCCATTTCCTTATCCAGAAAATGAGGATGGTGATACACTTATGCCTTTAGGTTAGTCTGTAGATGTAAAGTGAGTGACTAAAAGCGTTGGCACCGTGCCTTAGACTTAGCAAGTATACAATGAATATTTAAAGAAAAGCAAATGTGTGCCTACAATGATGGGACTGTCTTAGGCAGTAGTATATGGGATAAAAACCTCAGTTCCCGGTCTCAAGGAGCTCATGACCCAGTGGAACAGATAGACGAGTAAATGGTAATAATGTGGTTAATCAGTGATCAGAACTGTGAAAAATATATGCAAGCCATAGTATCTGGAGTAAACTGCCAGCCTAATTATCAAACATAGGTATTGATATACCAAAGTCCACCAGAAATTTCCAGTATCTAAGAGGAGGATTAAGATAACTTATCATTCATGGTGCTATACTGGGTACATTTCAGCAAAGAAAATATTTTAAAACAACTGATGTATTGGAAAACAGTGTTTCATTTGAAATGTTCCACATTAAAATTTGTCTCTGTTGGACGCTGAAAACATTTTCCAGGGCCCATTTCCAGTTAGAAATGAGACTAATGTAAACAGTCCAACAATTAACTACATGCAGTTGGCCTTTCTGAACTAAAACACAGTTATTGAGCCCAAATCTACAACTACAAAACACTCTGCCAGCCACAAAAACAAGGCTAGGATCAGGAGAAGGCAACAGCACCCCACTCCAGTACTCTTGCCTGGAAAATCCCATGGATGGAGGAGCCTGGTGGGCTGCAGTCCACGGCGTCGCTAAGAGTCAGACATGACTGGGCGAATTCACTTTCACTTNCTATTGAGCCCAAATCTATAACTACAAAACACTCTGCCAGCCACAAAAACAAGGCTAGGATCAGGAGAAGGCAACGGCACCCCACTCCAGTACTTCTGCCTGGAAAATCCCATGGATGGAGGAGCCTGGTGGGCTGCAATCCACGGCGTCGCTAAGAGTCAGACATGACTGGGCGAATTCACTTTCACTTTTCACTTTCATGCACTGGAGAAGGAAATGGCAACCCATTCCAGTGTTCTTGCCTGGAGAATCCCAGGGACGGGGGAACCTGGTGGGCTGCCATCTATGGGGTCGCACAGAGTCGGACAGGACTGAAGCGGCTTAGCAGCAGCAGCAGCAGCAGCATATTGGAAAGCATATGGATTTCAGAAAGGGCAGAAAGTTTCATCTCTTTTTGGATTCCTTTGCCTAATCATTATTTTAATAGTTCATCTACCTGTTCACAGCTGAGCTCGATGTTACCGTTTTCTTTGCCAACCACAGATACAAACTGAGATTTCAGTGTGTGAATGTGAACCATCTCACAAGAAAAGACAAAATGGCCAATTTAATAAATCCTCAACAAAAGCTAGAGTTTGTTTTTGAATAGGAATGGCAGGCTGAGAATTATCAACCTGCTGATCTGCAGATGCTATAAATGTCTGGGACTAGTCAAGCCCACCATAGTTTCGATACAATTTTTCTATTTTTATTATGATAAAACAAATTCTACATATCCTCAAATTTCTGGAGCAAGATGGATAGCACCACATATTCAGGGTACAAGTATAAGAAGATTTTTCTTACACGTATTTCTTTTCATTTTAAGTTAGCTGAAAGTGAGGGTGCTTCCCAGGTGGCTAAGTGGTAAAGAATCCGCCTGCAGTGTACCAGATGTAGGTTTGATCCCTGGGTCCAGAAGATCCCCTGGAAAAGGAAATGGCAACCCACTCCAGTGTTCTTGCCTGGGAAATCCCATGGGCAGAGGCTACAGTCCATCAGTTCCCCAGAAGTCAGACATAACTCAGCGACTGAACAGGAGGGGCAGCAGCAACCGAAAGTCAACCAAGAACTCACTGTTTTGTTTTCCTAAATATTAATTAGGGTTCACTTTGTTTTATATAATACATGGATAGGCTTAAAACTTAGAAAAATGAGATTAATTTTGAAGCCATAAGAAATGTGTATTTTCGGTCTTACAAGAGCCTTCATAATGTAATAATTCAAATCTATATACTCTTCTTGAATAAAAGCATTATCAGAATGCTAATGAGCTCAATTTTTAAAAATTCTTTTATAAATGATTGGGAGTGGAGCTGGGATTTATACATGAAATGAGGGAAAGTGAAGAGATGCCAAGATAAAAAACTTAATGGAAATTATGATTAAAACCCAATCTCCCTTCATTGGAAAGTGTTGTAGAATCTGGAAGTATTACTGTGTTCATGAAGGTGAGAAAAAAAGTTAGCTCTAGTTCAACTCATTTAATACCAGAAAACATAACTGATTTTCATTTTTAAAAACTTAATTAGGTAGTTAATATGGTCCACTGATATCCAGATTTTATACCTGCCTGTGCACCAGAGCGTCAACTCAGCTTGATTTACTCTCATCAGCGATTTCATTTTCATGGAGATTCACAAATGGAGAATAAAATTATAACTCTATTCTTTTGCAGAGTTAGAGCTCACACATTCCTCCCATTTATTTAACCTGGGAAAGTAGTTTGAGAGAGGAATTAACAGAACGTTGTCAAAAAGATCAAATATAGAAACGAGTTTCTAATTTTCGATCTCATTTAGTTTTATATTCAACAGCATGTTAGTGATTTGAGAAGGAAATTCTTCATCAGTTCCTTTGAAAAGTAACACACAAACTACAATTCCTTTCTGAATCAACAACCATTTGGCCTCAAGTCTTCCCAAGAGCACCTCCGTTCAAGTAATATGCACCCACTACTTGAGGCATGCCTGGGTGTCAATCAAACTTGTCCACTGCCAGTATGCACACATTTATTTCATGTTCTAAATTAGTTTTAAACAAGCCTGAGCTTATTGTCATGCCTCTTCCTCTCAAGGCTATGCCTTTCCTTTCAACATCTAAGAACCCCAAGGGCATATACAGTCTAATAGAGGGATTCCAGTACTGAAACTCCAGTACTTTGGCCACCTGATGGGAAGAACTGACTCATTAGAAAAGACCCTGATGCTTGATGCTGGGAAAGATTGAAGGCAGGAGGAGAAGGGGTTGACAGAGGATGAGATGTTGGATGGTATCACCAACTCAATGAAAATGGAGTTGAGCAAGCTCCAGAAGTTGGTGATGGACAGGGAAACTTGGCGTGCCACAGTCCATGGGGTTGCAAAGAGCTGGACGTGACTAAGGAACTGAACTGAACTGAACTGAACTGAACTGAGAGGGATTCCATCTGATTTCCATATACAAGCTCATCCATTTACTGTCATAATTTTTACCAAAACAGAGTGTAACTAAAGTAAAATTCCATAAAATCTAAAGGCCAAGGAGGAATATTTCTGGCCCACATCCCTGTGGGTGGATGGGAGTGAAGAGTCATATCTTGGAGGAAGCTGATTCTACCGTGTTGTATCTTTGAATGAGGCTAAGTTCCTTCCTCAGGCCAAGCTTAGGCAAGGAGTCTCTTCACTTGAATTTCAGATTCACAGTTTAGTTTTAAACTGTCCTCCAAGACACCTGCTGCCCTAAGTCACAAGAGGCCCAATAGCCCACCATTTGAGCCCCCAATCAGCATCCCCTTTATTTTTGCAGGGATTTGAATGTCAAGAGTGAACCTGGGAAACTTCTCATCTACAGACCTTCGTCCACAATGTGCTGTGCTTAGTCGCTCAGTCATGTCCAACTCTTTGCGACTCCTTGAATCATAGTCTGCCAGTCTCGTCTATCCATGGAGATTCTCCAGGCAAGAATACCAGAGTGGGTTGCCAAACTCTCCTCCAGGGGATCTTCTCAATCCAGGGATTGATCCCAGGCCTCCCACATTGCAGGTGGATTCTCTACTGTCTGAGCCACCAGGGAAGCATCCATAGTAGGCTATTTTTAAAAACTGTTTAAATTTTTTACTTTATTACAAGCTTTTCTACCTGTAAACATTACATAGGTTTTCAACATTTCATTTTTCTGCTCCATTGGATTCCCTTTATTGCCTTGTAGGTCCCAGGCACTCCTAGCAGTAAAGGTCTTCTTGCCTTTACCTGACATTGGGCCTTGACTGCTCCCAGAGGGTCTAGATTCTCTACCCTCTTCCTGGGGATGAAACTATGTTGTTGCTGATAGTGACTCACTTTTTCAAGGGTGATCCAGGAGCAAACAAACAAGCAAACAAAAACAACCAGTCAACAAAAATTACAAGGACCAGTTAAATTTTCAGAGGACACATCCCACTACATTAAGGTACAATGATATATGATCATTCCTTCCTGGCAATAGTGTGTAAGTCTGCCTTCACTGTACTAGATGTATTAATCTGCCCAGGCTTCAAAATACCATAGATTGGGTGGCCTAAATGACAGAATTTTATTTTCTCACAGTCTGGAGCCTGGAAGTCCAAGATCAAGATGCCAGCATGGCTTGGATTCTGGTGAGAACTCTCTTCCCAGCTTATAGATGGCCACCTTCTTCCATGTCCTCAGGTGGCAAAGAGGTATAAAGCTCTCTGGTGCCGCTTGTTGCAGGGGCACTAATCCCATCAACCAGTCTGCATCCTCCTGGCCTCATCTAACCCTGGTTACCTCCCAAAGGACCCATCTTCAAATATCATCACATGGAGAGTTAGAGCTTCAGCATAAGATTTTGGGAGTGAGCTAAACATCCAGTCTTTGACAGTAGATAAGCCTTATTGTCATTTTCTTTCTTGGCTAACATTTAGAAGATGTTCCTTGTTTAAGATTTATTTTATTTCTGTGATGTATCATTTCAACCATGGTGAAACTGAGCAAAAACAAAGGTTTTATATGAGATCATTAAGATTTTGAAAACTTAAATAGAAAGGAATGCACATTTTTATGCAAATCAACTCAATCTCAGCTTTCATTTTTCCAATTTATTGCTTGCTGTCATACATGATTTCTAGAGAAAGACAGAATATACCAACATGGAAAAATGTATAAATATACATACATATTATCTGAATGTGGTTAGATATAGAATATACAGAAAACTATTTTAAAATTCTGAAATTTTCAACCATTTCTTTAACCAAATACATCTGAACACTTTTATCTGAGAATTCTGAGGTTTCTTTCATCATGAATAAAGGCACCTACAGCTTCACTTACATGTATTTTTATTTTACACACTTCATCAGGGACAGCAACATGACTCATTCTAGTACAAAAAATTGACAACTCATTACAACATAAAATATTAACATTAAACTAACATTGATATTAAATCACTACTATACAAAGGCTGATAGAAGAGAACTAGAAGCAGTATAATTCAACTTTTATCTTATCTGTATTTATGCAATTTCCAAACAACTGAAATAATAATAATAATATTAACAGTATAACTTTATGCAATAGACTTTTAGATAATTTAGAAGAAAACTTACTTCCCTAGGTCCCCTTTCAAAAACATATACAGCCATCAGAATTCATTCTTAAGTATACATTGGAAAGAAAAATTAGCTTGATATCAAGTGTAAAATATTTCAGTAACTTTAGAAACCAGAAACAAAGTTTGAAACAAGAAGACTGCATTTATTTTTTGAGGTAAGTACCCTTCTAGGAGCTTTTATAAGCCATTATGCTATTTAGTATTATAGCCTCTCTGTAAGTGACAAAATGTCTCAATTGTGCCATTAAAATGGGTATGACCCAGTGTGAAGGGCCAGGAGATCTGAATTGCCAGTGTATGTCATGTACCCCTCAGAGTGCCCAAGTGTGCCACAATTTTATATTAAGGGAAGAAAAGATCCATGAAATTTTTTCTAAGGTAGGCTGGAGATAGTTTTCTATACAGGAGCATTTCATTTGCTTCAAATGAGTTTAAGGCACCATTTATAATACAAATATTATGGCTTAATTTTAGTGTAGGAGAGGTGGTGCTCAGCCGTGGGAGGAGCTTGCCATGGGTCATCCCAGATGTGGCAGGGCCTCTAGTCTTGGAACCAGTACTTGGAATTTCATAAGACTTAAAATCCTTGGGAACTCTCTTATGTTCCATGTTCTGTGTGCTTTGTCGGAGACAGCAAGGCAGAAGGAGCTGAGGAGACTGTGTTTCTAGATCCAGGCTTGGGTAAAGGGGGACACCTATGTTGGCTCATGGGGTGGCAGTTAACTGCAAGAGAGAAAGGAGAGAAGGACTGGCGTAGAATGGTTGCCTGCTGCACACCAGGTTCTACACTGGGCACTCTGTGTACATTATCCCGTGTAAAGAGCACAACGAACCTATGAGGTCTGTGCACCATTAGTCTCACCACAGGTGGAAAAAATCAAGACTTGATACTCAAGTTCACATACTCATCACAGTTGGGGCTTGAACTTGAATCTGATTGTGAAGCCCACATTCTTTTTCCTCTACCATATGTACAAACATACCATATCATTTCTACTACATCTCAGAGCCCTGTTTTTTGCTAGCATAAAGCAATTAAATTTACATTGCAGGTTGTGCTTATAGCATCCTTATATCTCCATCAGGTTCTCCTGCTTTAACAGACAGTGTATCAATCCGAATTTAAACTTGAAACCCGAAGCCATTTTCATAAATTATATGCTGCTTGAAGTTTTGAGAATGTCTCTAGCAACTGGCTAGAGAAACCACAGATTCATGATGCCTGCCCCCTGGATATTTATACTTTTGTAACTGTCACTGAAAATTATATACAGGGTTGATAAGTTGGAGTTTGGTTGTACCTTCTCTAGTTCAAAGGATTTCCCTTCTACCTGATGTCAAGTTTTATATGTCATAACCACAAATTAGATGTTGTCACTGGCCTTACAGTCAAATTTCAAAGGTAAGCTTAACACATTGCTATGTTTTATGGGAAAAGATAAATGCCGAGTCATGTTTCTTATCTTGGAACCTTGGGAGCTTCACACGTTTAGGTCCCGGGGCCGTTCACTACTGGTTGCTTGCTTAAGGTGCATGGCTTGGTCAGACTCCTTCTGAGATTCCCCACTTAGCATCCTATGCTAGCCTGGCTCTGCTTTCAGCTCTCCCTTCCACCAGGAAGCCATCACAAGTTATTTGAATTCTCTCTGGCAACAGCCTTTTTCTTGCCTTTGAATGGAAGTCATAGCTCTTGTCTGTGGTACCTGCTGGGGAGAAAGTGGTCATGAATTCTTACTTAATTCTTCTTCACTGCAAGATTGTCACTCTACAACAAAGCATCATGGCAAAAAAAGCTAAGTAACTAGAGAAAAAGTCATTCCCTTTTGCCTATGACTAGAGAGGCAACGTGGTACCATGGACAGAACACTGGTTGTCAGTCATAGCCCACTGTACTCCGCAGGGAGGTGGAGGCCACACCTGAGGTTTTGTTACCAGCCAGCTGTGTTTCACTGGGCAAGTCACTGAATCCTGGTGGCCCAATTTTTTAGACATGAAACAATAATAATACCTTCTCTGCCTCCCTTAGTTTGTTATAAGATTAAAATGAGATGGTATGTGAAAATCCTCTGTGAAATACAAAGCACTTAACAAAACTCCAAGCTGCTGTGATGTTACTGATTCCAACCTTCAGTAGCCTTTATTGTCTCTCTTACTCATTTGGTACCTCATGAGATAATGATATAATTAGGATGAGCGACTCATTCCACTTTGCCAGGAACTTTCTCAGTTTTCACAATCACAATGCAGAAAGCCCTGCTTTTTGGAGACACTGCAACCCCCAGCAAATCAGAGTTTTTTGTTGCCCTAGCAATAATGAAGTTACTTGATAATAAGGGTGCTGGCTGGTGTTAACATCTTCTTTCACCATCCTCTCCATGGGAAAGACACCAACAAGTTGTTCCCATATGTCTGGGCTGTAAGCAAAGAGGTTTTCAGAGAAAGGGGTAAACTGGGTGGTCACTGATGAGAAGGGGATAGAAAAATCATTATAACTGATATTTAGTAATGTATTAATTAAAAAACTGAAATTAGTCAAGATACCATCCAAAATCAGACCTGACTCACTTTTCTGTGCCCACTGGCAGATCCCAATATTCTATTTTGGTTGCGAGAGTGGGAATCTCTGAGCCCAGAACCTACTCCCAGGCAGCTCTGCTCTCCCTACTTCCTCCTATCCCTTCCCACGCACATCCAGGGAGCTGTCTGGTGTTTCATGCACTTTCACAATCATGGGAAATTATTCATCCTGTTGAGAAGATGTAGGATGGTCATTTTTTAAAAAACCACGCCAATAAAGCAATTATCTCAACTTGAACTTTAAGCTCCCAGCCAGCCTTGAGCTGTTCAACTCAGCTCAATTCTTTTTTTTTTCTCTTTAGTGAATTTTTATTGAAATACAGTTGCTTTACAGTGCTGTGTTAGCTTCTCTGTACAGTAAAATAAATCAGCTATATCTATACATCGAATCCCTCTATTTTGGGATTTCCTGCCCATTTAGGTCACCACAGACCACCAAGTACACTGTCCTGTGTGATACAATAGGTTCTCTTTAGTTATCTATATTATCCATAGTGTTGATAGTGTGTATATGTCAGCCCCAATCCCCCAATTCGTCTCACCTCACCCCTTTCCACTCCTCAGTTCTATCCTCTACACCCCCACCCTCCTCAGGAGCATGGAAAGAGGTTGGCATGGCCAGGATCCTGCTGCGGTGCCCTGCAGGGGTGTACATGCTGCCAGATGAAAAGCCTGGTGTTTTCTTCTGGCTCTGGAGCTCCCAGGCTGTGGGCGTCTCTGCAGCACAATCATGGACCAGTGCAAAAGGACAGCTGCAGCCCTGTTGCTCTCGCTCTAGTACATTGGCTTATGGACAGAGAAGACATAAAATGATACCAACGGATAAATACTTCTCTTTGAATTTCATAGAAGAAATAAAACTTTGGGTGACCAGAGACTTCAGTGGTTCCAAAGCGGTCAGGAAAACAAACCAAGAACTGGCCAAACGAGCTGGATTGCTTTCCTGTGAATCATCAGAATAACCTCAGGCCTCAGATGGGCTGGCACCCGTGAGCCCAGGTCCATCTCACCTGTGGGAAATAGGCTTTTAAAAGGGAGAGTTGCCATATCTCCACTTGCCAACTTCTTGGTCTTCCCAGGGCTGGGCATAAGAATCACAGGACCTGTCTTTATATTTTGTAAAGTTTTTATCCCTCTATGCTTTTAATGAGGTCTTTCAGAGTTTATTTTTTGAAATGCTGATAATCTTAATAATGAAATGGATTTTAGAACTTGAGGGAGTTGGAAAGAGGAATAGAAACTAAACTGTGGATGTTTTTAGAGATTCCCAGCTCTTTCACTGGAAAGGGATCAGTGATGTGTTGAAAAATGTCTAACAGGCACTCTGAAGAGAAAAAAATTTAAATCTGATTTATAGGGTTTGCTAGTTTCCATAGTATAAATACTCCCAACATGACCAATTTTGCTGGCTCCAACATACCACTGGAGGGACTCTATTTTCCTTTGCCAAGGTCTATCTTACCTGATGCAGGTCCTGAAGATATCTTTAAGAATTAAACTTTATCCAAGTGATTGAAGTTAAAATATTCTATCGAAAATGTTCCTTAACTTTCTTTATTTTCCTTTAGAAACTTGGCATCTTGTTCATATCCTCAATACCCTACCATGCTCTTTTTTTTTTCCTTAGTCAATTCTCTATGTCTGTTTCTCCATTGCTTCTCTGTAAGTAAATTCTTCAATACCATTTTTCTAGATTCCATATATATGTGTTAGAATATGATATCTATCTTTCCCTTTCTGACTTTACTCTGTATAATAGGTTCTAGGTTCATCCACCTCATTAGAACTGACTCAAAGGTGTTTCTTACTATGGCTGAGTAATATTCCATTATTCCATTGTGTATATGTGCCACAACTTCTTCTTCTTCTTTTTTTTTTT
>SJYA01000747.1:388968-446207 GCA_006410615.1 Neotragus moschatus
TTTACAATACTGTATTGGTTTTGCCATACATTGACATGAATCTGCCACAGGTGTACATGAGTTCCCAATCCTGAACCCTCCTCCCATCTTCCTCCCCATATCATCTCTCTGGGTCATCCCAGTGCACCAGCCCCGAGCATCCCGTATCCTGCATCGAACCTAGACTGGCTATTCGTTTCTTACATGATAGTATGCATGTTTCAATGCATTCTCCCAAATCATCCCCCCCCCCCACAGAGTCTAGAAATCTGTTCTATACCTCTGTGTCTCCTTTGCTGTCTCGCATACAGGGTTATCATTACCATCTTTCTAAATTCCACATACATGTGTTAGTATACTGTATTGGTGTTTTTCTTTCTGGCTTACTTCACTCTGTATAATCGGCTCCAGTTTCATCCACCTCATTAGAACTGATTCAAATGTATTCTTTTTAATGGTGAGTAATACTCCATTGTGTATATGTACCACAGCTTTCTGATCCATTCATCTGCTGATGGACATCTAGGTTGCTTCCATGTTCTAGCTATTGTAAATAGTGCTGCTATGACCAATGGGATACATGTGTCTCTTTCAATTTTGGTTTCCTCAGGGTATATGCCTAGGACTGGGATTGCTGGGTCATATGGTCGTTTTATTCCTAGTTTTTAAAGGAATCTCCATACCATCTTCCATAGTGGCTAAATCAATCTACATTCCCACCAACAGTGCAAGACCATTCCCTTTTCTCCACACCCTCTCCAGCATTTATTGTTTGTAGACTTTTTGATGATGACCATTCTGATTGGTATGAGGTGATATCTCATTGTAGTTTTGATTTGCATTCTTCTAATAATGAGTGATATTGAGCATCTTTTCATGTGTTTGTTAGCCATCTGTATATCTTCTTTGGAGAAATGTCTGTTTAGGTCTTTTCCCCAGTCTTTGATTGGGTTGTTTGTTTTTTTGGCATTGAGTTGAATGAGCCACTTGTATATTCTGGAAATTAATCCTTTGTCAGTTGTTTCATTTGCTATTATTTTCTCCCATTCTGAGAGCTGTCTTTTCACCTTGCTTAGTGTTTCCTTTGCTGTGCAAAAGCTTTTAAGTTTAATCAGTTTCCACTTGTTTACTTTTGTTTTTATTTTCACTACTCTAGAAGGTATGCTCATTTTTTATTTGAAATCTGTCTTTTCTTCCTGTCTAGCTCTTATTCTCTTTCTTTGTGCTGAGAACTAATTTGTAGCCATATTTTGGAGACGGTGTGTGTGTGTATGCCCCATTGGGTCTGACTCTTTGAGACCCCATGGACTATATAGCCTGCCAGGCTCCTCTGATTATCTAAAAATCTTCATGTCATCCAGCAATTTCCTTCCCCCATCAATATTTAGAACTTCAACTGGCTTTTAGAATAAAGTTCAGATTCCAGAAGTCTTTGGGATACAGCTTTGACTTCAGCCTCTAACTTCAGCTTAAGGTCCTTCCAGGGCCCCCTCATGAAACTTGCACTCTGACAGCTCCAAAATCCTTGCAGCAGCTTGAATACACTGAGCTGGTTCATGTCTCCAAGCCTTCCCACCTGTGGCTTCCTCTGAGAATTCCTCCTCCCTAATCCCTTCATTTTAAGTCAAGGTGGCTCAGGGATTACCAGGTGACTCAGTGGTGAAGAATTTGCCTGTCAGTGCAGGAGACACAGATGTGGGTTAGATCCCTGGGTTGAGAAGATCTCCAGGAGGAAATGACAACCCACTCCAGTATTCTTGCCTGGGAAATCCCATGGACAGAGGAACCTGGTGGGCTACAGTCCATAGGGTTGCAAAGAGACTCAACTGAGGATGCACACACAGGCATCTAATCTCTGTAGATACAGCATCCTTTGCTGATCTGTATCTCAGCAGTGATAGTAATTACTGACACTGAGCTCTCTCCTTCCATTTGGGCTATAACCCATTTGGCACAGGGACCACTGCCTTCTTTGATATTCCCAGCATCTAACAAAGTGTCTGGCTCTCTACTAGATAGTGCTTGTTTTCAATAGTCAATAAGTGCTTGTTGAATAGGTGCATAAATTAATGAATGATCATTGAGGTAATCATTTTTGATCTCTATTTTATTCTATTTGTGGGAGGAGGTAAACTTCACAACCTTCTATTCCACCATCTTGATTCCTCCTCCCTATTTTGATTCTAAAGTGTCAAAATCCCTTAAACATTCATTGAAAATAATGTTTACCAGTATATCTGCAAAGGAGATTATTTCAGTAAAATATGATACAGCGTTGAATTAAAATATCAGAGTTCCCAAAAGTGAAAAATCCAGATGCAAGAAAAAAATGTGAACAACATTACCTATGTTATGCAAATAAATAAAAGAGCAGACACACAAAAATAAGGTAGTTTCTGGAATCACATGTAAATAGATTTTTACTTTCTGATTTGTACTTTTCTGTTTAATCTGTTTCACCATGTACTTTTATCACTTTTATATAAGAAAGCATTTATATGAGAAAAATGTTAACAGGGATGATTATGATGATAGAATACTGAGCCATTCTTTTCCTTCTTTATACTTGTATGTAATTAGCAAACATAAGTGTTATTTTTTTAACTGAAACTAAAGTCAGCAATGTTTCCCACACAGGCAGATTTTTCAGTGTTGCCTATGAACCCACCTCCAGGAAGTGGGTTATCTAATTTATAGCTTCAGTGAAACCTGTTTTCTGGCAGTGGCTGCCAGGGCACACCCCTTCTCTCTTGTTCTCCATCACTCTCACTCCAAAGGCCTAAGGGTAGGAAAGATACTGACAGGGAAGCAAGAAGTAGCATTAGCATCGTTTTGTGTGTGCTGGATAAAAAGGAGCTCTCAACGTGTTCCCCTGAGCACTGCACATGCTTCTGATTCTGCCAGCATCCTTCACGGAGGAACGTCTCCTATTAAGCCTCTGGGGAAAGTCTCAGAGCACAACCAATGAAAAATAACCACTTCTTCTTGCTCTGGTGCCAGCCTGCACAACAAAGAGTTCCTTTAACTGCCTTAGAAGGAATATACTCCTCTCCACACCTATCACATTTTATTCTCTTAACATAATGCCACAAACTAGAAAAGGAAAAGGATTGTGAAATAATACATAAAGTTATTTTTAATTAGAAGAGTCCATTTATCAACATTAAAAATAAAAAAGGAGATTTAAATGATAAGAAGCAGCAGAGAGATTCTGAAAAAGAACTGCTTACCAAAGGCAGGTGCCAAATACCATCCCATGTTGCCAACAGAGACCCTGAGACATCAGATTAATCGGTGAGGGTTGAGAGCTTACTGACCCCAGGTTTCCATTTTTCTCAGAAAGAGCTCCGGTGTCCTTGAAAACCACTGTGGAGAATCTGGAGTCAGGAACCACAGGAGATGTGTAAAAACTAGAAGTTGGAATAGTTTCCCACCCTGGGGCTGAGACCTGGAATGGGAGTGATACATCACTGAATCCCTCTTCCCAAGCCATATTGGCAACTCTCACAAGGATGGAGATGGGGGTTGGAGAGAGTTGTGGGAAGTGTGGAGAAAGAGAGAAGAAAGCATAAACCCAAAAGGATTCTGAGCCATTCTAACACTGGAGGTGGGGTGTGGCTTCAGAGCTGCAATATTTCTTTAGAACTTTCCGAGACTTTATGTTCTGAAGACAGGTATCACTGAGGAAAGGTTTGAGCCAATGAAGATTTGAGGATCTTCAGGATCCAAACTCTCTCTCTCTCCAATTTGGGCTTGTGGTTCCTGCTTTGGGCACAACTTGATTCTGATAGTCTTGAAGCCAAGGCCGAATCTTGAAGAGAGGAAAAAGGAAAAGAATTTGGCCTCTTAAGCCTGGTCCTTGGCTTATAAGAAAAGTGTTAAATAGAACTTATTATTGTCTGGGTCCCAGGTACATTAGCTGCAGACACAATGAGTGAGGATAAGGAACTTGCGGAGTGAAACCTCAGGTTACCAATTGGCCACTTGAAGTTATCTGAGGCTCCCTATAGAGTAAACTTTAGCTTAAAACTTTCTACTGTTCTAAGCATCAGCCAGACTGTGTTGTAAATCAGCTATCCAATCCGTGTTGAAAGCCATTTCTTCAATTTCCTTTACAACTCATCTCAGGTTTATAAATTGGCATTTAATCTTGGTTGTGTAAACTTGGGACATTAGGGAGCCTCTCTTGGCCTTGTTTCTTCATTTCTAAGAGGAAGACAGACTGGAAAAGGAATAGTTCTCTGCATCAGTTAGGATGCTTTTGGCTGCCAGGAACATCAAACTCAATTCCAACTGGCTTGAATAATAAAGATAAATACTAAAGAAAAGAAAGTCCATATAGGCACTCAGCGCAAGCGGCTGCGACAGCCGGGCGGGCCCGGTGCACTCAGTGCGGCCAAGAGGAGCTATCCCACGTCGGAGGACAGAGACAGTGGCCGAGAGTGTCAAGCTGTGACGGCACAGGAACCGCTGAGAGGAACCACCCTACATCCGAGGTCAGAGAGAGCGGCTGAAGGTGCCAGGCTGCGGTGGCGCAGGAACAGCTGAGAGGAGCCACCCCGCATCCGACGTCAAGGGCGGCGGCCAGGAGGAGCCACCCCGCGTCCAAGGCCAGGGTTGGGGGCCAGGAAGAGCCACCCCATGTCCGAGNGCTGTGACGGCACAGGAACTGCTGAGAGGAACCACCCTATATCCGAGGTCAGAGAGAGCGGCTGAAGGTGCCAGGCTGCGGTGGCGCAGGAACAGCTGAGAGGAGCCACCCCGCATCCGACGTCAAGGGCGGCGGCCAGGAGGAGCCACCCCGCGTCCAAGGCCAGGGTTGGGGGCCAGGAAGAGCCACCCCATGTCCGAGGCCAGACTCAGGGGCCAGGAGGAGCCACCCTACATCTGAGGCCAGGGTTGGGGGCTGGGAAGAGCCACTGATTAATTAACACTCAGCACAAGTGGCTGCGACGCTGGCGCACTCAGCGCGGCCGAGAGGAGTTACCCCACGTCCGAGGTCAGGGGCAGCAGCCGAGAGTGCCAGGCTGCAACGGAGAGGACCCACTCCGTGTCCGAGGCCAGNCAGGGAGCATTGAGCACTAGTATCTACTTCTCTGGGAAATGCAGCAGACCTTTGTTTCCAGTGCACAAAGCAGGAAATATGCATTTCAAAAAGCTCTGTTTCCAGTTGCAGATTTATGTGACAGATGAGTTAGGGCAAGAAACATTGTTCTACTTACTGATATACCCCCAAGGACCTAGGTCAGTGCCTGAAACATAGAAGGTACTCAATGAGTGAATGAATGACTCATGCCGTATAGAACAGAGAGGCTGCTACCACCAAAGGGAGGACTCTCAAAGTCATAGGAGCCCATCCCAGTAAAGAAGGACTTCCTGGAGCCCTAATTTACCATTTCTAGCTTTCCTGGCTTGTTTCTGCCCCGTCTTTCTCTCTCCACAGAAGACACAATGGAATTTAGGGGGGTGATAGATCTAGAAGTAGAAATTTTGTTCATAGGGCGTGTGTATAATTGCCATATTGCCCTGCAATCATTTACTTTGTCTTCTCCAGGGCCACCCTATGCATTAGGCACCACCTCCCTGCCCCAGAGAATTCTGAGGTTAAAGAAAATATTTAAATACACAATATGCTTAAAATTTCATCTTCATATTAACACAGTTATAAAATACCACTTTTCATCTTTTTTGTGGAGGAAGGGGCCCAGGAAAATTGAGAGTGCCCTAGAGTGCCTAGGGTGCATNCCAGGGCCACCCTATGCATTAGGCACCACCTCCCTGCCCCAGAGAATTCTGAGGTTAAAGAAAATATTTAAATACACAATATGCTTAAAATTTCATCTTCATATTAACACAGTTATAAAATACCACTTTTCATCTTTTTTGTGGAGGAAGGGGCCCAGGAAAATTGAGAGTGCCCTAGAGTGCCTAGGGTGCATGAGGAGAAGGCAATGGCACCCCACTCCAGTACTCTTGCCTGGAAAATCCCATGAATGGAGGAGCCTGGAAGGCTGCAGTCCATGGAGTTGCTGAGGGTCGGACACGACTGAGCGACTGCACTCTCACTTTTCACTTTCATGCATTGGAGAAGGAAATGGCAACCCACTCCAGTGTTCTTGCCTGGAGAACCCCAGGGACGGGGGAGCCTGGTGGGCTGCCATCTATGGGATCGCACAGAGTCAGACACGACTGAAGTGACTTATCAGCAGCAGCAGGGTGCATGAAAGTCACACAGCGGACCCATCTCCATGAGCTTACATTTTCCTGTCTTTGTAAATTCACACCCTAGCCCAAGACATGGGAAATGTTTGGTTGCTTAACATATGTTTGAGGAATAACTAAAATGAATGACTATGCGTTCTTAATGGAAGTCAGACAGGAAAAACATACTGGCCACCAATATGATTTCTTTATTTTAAAATGAGAATAGTTGTTTATTTATTTATTGCCACATGGTACAACATGCCAGATCTTAGTTCCCTAGCCAGGGACTCCACCTGTGACCTCTGCAGTAGAAGTGTGGAATCTTAGTCACGGGACCACCAGGGAAGTCCCCACCAATATGAATTAAATACAGTAAGAGGAAGCAGAGAAGAAAGGGCTGATAAAAGAAGAGAAAGTAATTTTTTTTTTTTTTTTTTTTAAGAAATGGGCAGGCAATAGTACCTGAGAGGCTTCGGAGGTAGGAGGCTGAAGCCAGGGAGGTGTGGGGGGTAGCCTGGGAGCTTCTGTAACACGTAGGCACTGACTCCATATTTGGCAGGTGATATATTTTTCTGGCAGGCTAGTGAGTCAGGAATCTGAGTGCTAGCAGTGCTCTTAGAAGCTGTTCTAGTCCAGCTCCTCATTTTACAGTTGAGAGGAGTAAAGCCAATTAAATTATTGGGAAGTTAGAACCTGATTCTCAGGCCCTTTCTACTGCTCTTCCAACTCTTCCAATGGTCAGAATTGTATTTACAAGGCAGGGTGGTGAAATGAACAGACACGTCATTCATGTGTTTATTTTGTGTGTGAATAATACACATAGTGTGAGCAATTTCACATGGAGCAGAAGAGAGTCATTTTCAGACATCTTAATAGATCTGTAAGATTACTTTCAGGTCACAGAGTGGGATACTGTCATTTCTTATTTCTCTCAATTCTACTGCAGCTCTGACCTGAAATCATTAAGACCTGCCCAACCACCTCCCAAGTAAGAAGCCTGACCCTACTCACATTGCTAAATCGGTCAGAAGACTAAAAGTACAAATGGCCAAACCTGTTGAAAGTGAAACCAAAACCTAGGAGCTTTTCTGAGCACAAGGGCAGAAGGACATAAGAGGGGAAAGTGAGATTGTTAAGTAGAGAGACTCTCCTATTATTAATCAGCTGAGGAACAATTTGTAGGTCACTGAAACTGTTCTCCCTTTGAACCAGAGTCAGTGGGGCTGATTCCACTCTGCCTTGAAAAAATTGGCTCTGCACAGTCCCTAATAGGCTTTCTGTTATTAATAGATAAAAACTGGTACACTGCATCTGAACATCTGACCCATTCCTGAGTCATTTGACAAATACACCAGGAAGGTTTTCTGCTTGAATCACAGAATAGAATGTGGAGATCCAGGGATTTATTACACTTAGGCCCTGTCCTCAAGGAGTGTCCGGTCTAGGTGAAGGGCACCCCAGGGAAGGGAGAAGAGCTGGCAGGATGGTGTTTGGCTCATGAAGGCAGTGAGCAGGGCCACTTGGCTTCATTCTGCCTCTGGGATGTTCTTTTATGACTGAATGCTTGGGAGGTTCTAGAACTAAATCAGTTTCCCACATGTAACCCAGAACTGAGAAGCCTGAAGTGAAAGGGAATAAAGGTAGGAAGAGGTAGGAGCAAGGTGGTAGTAGGCGGAGGGGGTGGGGGTGGGGTGCAATCTCAGAATTTCTCAAGGACGTTCCAGTTCAGTGGAGCCCACAAGAGGAACTACATTTTATTCTTTGAAATCTGATATAAGCTTCATTTGGAATTTCCCAAATGAGAGAACTGCCTGATCGGTACATTTAGCATCCTCCCAGAGTCAACCTACATGTGAGTTATACCACCTAATAGGAAAGGGGAAAGCTTCCACTCTCCACAGGTTGTTACTCTCATGTATAGATGAGGTAGGTATAGGCCTTTGTCATTATCTATAGCTTGGAAACTTTGTCACGCTTCAGTAAACTAGCAGCTTACTCCAGGTTTTTGGGAGGCAGACCCATTTCTGTTCTTTATTAAGTGCCCCAAACTCCTAGACCCTTAGTCATAGTTGGTCTTATGATACTGTCCCCTTTTATGCATTATCTTCTCACCTGGATTATATCAGGGAAGTGCCATGATTTAAATGTGTTACAGTTCTTATGAGCATCTAAATCCTCATAGGAGCTCAATAAACATTAAGTAAATGTGTGATTGCATACCTGAACACAAGAGTGAATGAAAGAATAAACTGTCTTAGTTAAGACTACATGCATGGCCATTCAATGAGCCTCATCAGAGGTTACTGCAGCAGTAACAAAGATACTTATTCCTGAATCTTATAGAGGACAAGATTCACTGGTCACTCATCTTATTAAACAGAGTCTCAACCCAACATCCTCCAAAGAACCATAGAAGTGGATGAGTGGTCAGAAAGAGTGGGCTCTATTTAAAGTGCCGTGAGAAGATCCTCCTTCTCTAACTAACAGATGTTAGATTGTAAAAAAAATTGTTCTCAAGGAAATCTCAAAATGGGATGTGCTGGGTTCTATCAGTCCAGTGCAGAAAAGAGAAAGAGAAATCACCATAACTCACCTCCAGGCAGGAGAACCTTTCAGAAAGAACCTGGTGAAAGATGTGTAAATAGTAGCTCCCCTGAAAACTAGTCGTTTCCACCAACCAAAATATAGAATTAACACTATATGCCAAGTTGCTACAAATTCCCCTTGCTCTGTTCCCATGACTGCCAGTTGCTGTATCTCAATGGCTTTCTGCCTCCTCCATCTTTATTCTTCAACTTCCTTGCACCCAACCTACCAAATTTATGCCAGCTTAGATCTTTTTTCTCTCAAGAACACTTCAAAATGGAACGTACTAAATTTCTGTTGGATACAACAGAAATCATCTCAATGAATTTCTAGCACATATTTGTGTTTGAAAGTTGGCCATGATGGGGCGAAAATATAACCATAGGGAGGTAGCCTACCCAAAGAAGGCAAAGAAGAACCAAGCTATTTACATGTCAGCCTCTGGTCTCTGAGTTTTCCCATATTCTGGATTTGAGATAAAAGTAACAGAATGGGAAACATTTTGCTTAACATAAGTAGTGATGCGATTTTTCTTGTGGGAGCCAAACCAGAACATATCCAACTAGGCCTGGCATGAAGAACACTCTAAAAATAAACAGGAGCTCAGTTCAATTCAATTAATATTGTTGCACCTGCCAAGTTGGATACTCTGCACTGGGCACTAGAACTAAAAAGAAAAATGGAATATGGTCTTTGATTTTGACAAGCTTGCAACATAGCAGGGGATTCAGACACTTTGGCATCTGATCCCTGCACTACATGGTAAGGGCAGTGAAAGGGAAGCAACGAGAAGTAGAAATATTTTATCCATTTCAGGGCAATGTAGGAGGGTAGATGGGTCTAGAGGGTTAAAAATGATTATGAAATGGACATACTAATGTTATAAAGAGAGTTATGTTGTTACCGGGCAACATAGTTCTGCATAAAGGAGGTCACTATGTATCTGCAAAACAGTTCCTTAATTTTTGGCCTAAAGGATCAAATGAGGATTCCAGGGCACAAATAAAGCCAAAGAAATATGAAACTTAATTACTTTAATCTTTAAAAATTGGCAATATACTCTGTTCTTTGCTCAGACCCTGAAATTTGACCCAAACATCTATCAATTGTCTAGGGCAACATTTATCAACCTCGGCATGTTTTGGACTGGAGAATTCTTTGTTGTGGTGGCTATCTTGTGTATTATGGCATGTATAGCCTCCATTCACTAATGCCAATAGCACCTACCCCCCACCCCCATTCCCTTTCCTCTCTTTTGGACAATTGGGACAAGTCAAAATGTCTCAAATTACCAAATGTCTCTTGGGTAAAAGGGGCAAAATCACCTCCCATTAAGAACTGCTAGTTTAGGATGTTTAGCAGAAATGAACACAATCATGTCTATTTTTTCAAGATAATCAGTTCCCGTCTAAGGCTCTGTGTAATAATCCAAACCTGGAGACGTGTCATCATCATTGTAGCTAAGCCTTTCCTTAGGCAATTTCTACTTGGGGCCCAGTGATAGCTATGACAGAAGCTTCTAATTTTTCCCATTATTTGTTTTTCTTTTTTCCTCATCCTGCAAAAATAACCTCTGATTTCTAGCTAGGTATTCAGAACAAGATATTTTCTGGTCTTGCCAATGAGTTATAAGCAGAATTAATGTGCACAATTTCTAGAAATGTCCTTCAAGGAAGGAAATGTGCTTTTCTTCTTTCCCTCTTTCCACTGCTTGATGGGAGTGTAATTGCTGGAGCTCCAGCAGCCTGTATTTGATTATGAGGTGATCTGGGGAATTGAAACCACATGTGCTACAGAAACAGAGAAAACTGACACGATGACAGAGCCTTACAAGTCTTCTAGACAACTTCTTAAACTGTTACATCCAGACTACTGCATAAGAGATTGTTTTTTCCAGTGTTATTATGAGCCTCTGCTACTTTCAGCTAAACCTGATATTAACCAAGGCAATTGCCTGAAGTAGACATTTATTATATTTCCAGAAACCTCTGAACCATTATCTTCCTCGTACTAGGAAGCTTGCTCAGTTGTTCTACTAAGACCTTTGCAGAATATGCTATTCTCTCACCTCCTCTTCCCTTAGAGTATCCAATACAGAAAATTTGTTATTTCAATAATAACCCTCCCACTGCCTTTCACTCCGCTTCTCTTGTTAGTTACACTAGATTCACTGATGCTACCCAGTTCCTAAATGCTGACATATCCTTAGACCTATCAGACACAAAAGTGAAATGATAACACCTATTACTTGCAAAGGTACAAGAAAAATTATGCTTTCATAGATTTCTGTTGGAAACATGGCATTGCTGTCTTTTTAAAAACAATTTAATAATAGCTGGCAAGTTTTAAAATACATATACCCTTTCACCCAACTATCTACAAGTAAAATTAATATTAATCAAGAAATCAAGGATACATATGTAAAGATATTTACTGCATTTCTTCCCACAGTTGCAAAAAAGGAAATTGCTCATAAAAGACAATTAATTTGAGATCGATCAACATACAGTTGCTATTTACAGGATGAAACTGCCTAGGAAACTAGTGGGAAAAGAAAATATTTTGAGGAATGAGTACTGGAGCACTGCAACATGAGGGGGTCAGGAAGATGAAGAGGATACAGTCAACAACAACAAGAACTGTGGCCAGTGAGGTAGGGGGAGAACAAGGAGGGTAGTTTTCCCCTAGGGAAGAGAAGAGAGATTCAGGAAGGGTGGAAGAATCAACTCTGTCAAATGCCACCAAGCAGTTCAGTATGGTGAGGACCAAGAAGGAGCCATTTAACGTGACAGTGTGGAAATCACTGGAGATGGGGGGGAAAGCAATAGCTATGATGGGGCCGACAGAGGATGAGATGGCTGGATGGCATCACTGACTCGATGGACGTGCGTCTGAGTGACCTCCGGGAGTTGGTGATGGACAGGGAGGCCTGGCGTGCTGCGATTCATGGGGTCGCAAAGAGTTGGACACGACTGAGCGACTGAACTGAACTGAACTGATGATGGGGACATAGGTCAGAGTTCAAGAAAGAAAGGAAGATGAGGAAATGGAGACAGTGAGTATAGAAAACTCTGAATTTTTGTTAAAAAGAGGAAGCAGGAAATGGGTCTGTGGATTTATAGAAGCTACTTTGTTTTTAGATGCAAGGCAGCACAGCGTGTTTTGTTTTTAATTACATAGCANGAGAAGTAGAAATATTTTATCCATTTCAGGGCAATGTAGGAGGGTAGATGGGTCTAGAGGGTTAAAAATGATTATGAAATGGACATACTAATGTTATAAAGAGAGTTATGTTGTTACCGGGCAACATAGTTCTGCATAAAGGAGGTCACTATGTATCTGCAAAACAGTTCCTTAATTTTTGGCCTAAAGGATCAAATGAGGATTCCAGGGCACAAATAAAGCCAAAGAAATATGAAACTTAATTACTTTAATCTTTAAAAATTGGCAATATACTCTGTTCTTTGCTCAGACCCTGAAATTTGACCCAAACATCTATCAATTGTCTAGGGCAACATTTATCAACCTCGGCATGTTTTGGACTGGAGAATTCTTTGTTGTGGTGGCTATCTTGTGTATTATGGCATGTATAGCCTCCATTCACTAATGCCAATAGCACCTACCCCCCACCCCCATTCCCTTTCCTCTCTTTTGGACAATTGGGACAAGTCAAAATGTCTCAAATTACCAAATGTCTCTTGGGTAAAAGGGGCAAAATCACCTCCCATTAAGAACTGCTAGTTTAGGATGTTTAGCAGAAATGAACACAATCATGTCTATTTTTTCAAGATAATCAGTTCCCGTCTAAGGCTCTGTGTAATAATCCAAACCTGGAGACGT
Source organism: Neotragus moschatus (assembly GCA_006410615.1). Taxonomy (NCBI): domain Eukaryota; kingdom Metazoa; phylum Chordata; class Mammalia; order Artiodactyla; family Bovidae; genus Neotragus; species Neotragus moschatus. Next base: position 401,578 of record SJYA01000747.1, read on the forward strand.
GTCATCATCATTGTAGCTAAGCCTTTCCTTAGGCAATTTCTACTTGGGGCCCAGTGATAGCTATGACAGAAGCTTCTAATTTTTCCCATTATTTGTTTTTCTTTTTTCCTCATCCTGCAAAAATAACCTCTGATTTCTAGCTAGGTATTCAGAACAAGATATTTTCTGGTCTTGCCAATGAGTTATAAGCAGAATTAATGTGCACAATTTCTAGAAATGTCCTTCAAGGAAGGAAATGTGCTTTTCTTCTTTCCCTCTTTCCACTGCTTGATGGGAGTGTAATTGCTGGAGCTCCAGCAGCCTGTATTTGATTATGAGGTGATCTGGGGAATTGAAACCACATGTGCTACAGAAACAGAGAAAACTGACACGATGACAGAGCCTTACAAGTCTTCTAGACAACTTCTTAAACTGTTACATCCAGACTACTGCATAAGAGATTGTTTTTTCCAGTGTTATTATGAGCCTCTGCTACTTTCAGCTAAACCTGATATTAACCAAGGCAATTGCCTGAAGTAGACATTTATTATATTTCCAGAAACCTCTGAACCATTATCTTCCTCGTACTAGGAAGCTTGCTCAGTTGTTCTACTAAGACCTTTGCAGAATATGCTATTCTCTCACCTCCTCTTCCCTTAGAGTATCCAATACAGAAAATTTGTTATTTCAATAATAACCCTCCCACTGCCTTTCACTCCGCTTCTCTTGTTAGTTACACTAGATTCACTGATGCTACCCAGTTCCTAAATGCTGACATATCCTTAGACCTATCAGACACAAAAGTGAAATGATAACACCTATTACTTGCAAAGGTACAAGAAAAATTATGCTTTCATAGATTTCTGTTGGAAACATGGCATTGCTGTCTTTTTAAAAACAATTTAATAATAGCTGGCAAGTTTTAAAATACATATACCCTTTCACCCAACTATCTACAAGTAAAATTAATATTAATCAAGAAATCAAGGATACATATGTAAAGATATTTACTGCATTTCTTCCCACAGTTGCAAAAAAGGAAATTGCTCATAAAAGACAATTAATTTGAGATCGATCAACATACAGTTGCTATTTACAGGATGAAACTGCCTAGGAAACTAGTGGGAAAAGAAAATATTTTGAGGAATGAGTACTGGAGCACTGCAACATGAGGGGGTCAGGAAGATGAAGAGGATACAGTCAACAACAACGAGAAGTGTGGCCAGTGAGGTAGGGGGAGAACAAGGAGGGTAGTTTTCCCCTAGGGAAGAGAAGAGAGATTCAGGAAGGGTGGAGGAATCAACTCTGTCAAATGCCACCAAGCAGTTCAGTATGGTGAGGACCAAGAAGGAGCCATTTAACGTGACAGTGTGGAAATCACTGGAGATGGGGGGGAAAGCAATAGCTATGATGGGGCCGACAGAGGATGAGATGGCTGGATGGCATCACTGACTCGATGGACGTGCGTCTGAGTGACCTCCGGGAGTTGGTGATGGACAGGGAGGCCTGGCGTGCTGCGATTCATGGGGTCGCAAAGAGTTGGACACGACTGAGCGACTGAACTGAACTGAACTGATGATGGGGACATAGGTCAGAGTTCAAGAAAGAAAGGAAGATGAGGAAATGGAGACAGTGAGTATAGAAAACTCTGAATTTTTGTTAAAAAGAGGAAGCAGGAAATGGGTCTGTGGATTTATAGAAGCTACTTTGTTTTTAGATGCAAGGCAGCACAGCGTGTTTTGTTTTTAATTACATAGCATAGAGGGAAATTAGATGATGCCAGAGAGAGGGGGCAACTGCAGAGTCATTGTCCTTGAACAGGGAACCTTATAGAGAGGTGAGCCTGAGACAGGAGCCAGCACAGGACACCCCCTCCGGGCCAAGGGAAGGCAGAATACAGTCGGGTACCAACACAGGAGTGATGCACATTTGGTGGTGGAGGGTAAGACTGTGCTCCTGGATTACTTTGGCCAGCATCCAGCCAAAACTGGAAGGACTGCTCAGCCTAAGTCAACAACCTACAGACTCTTGAGCTAAATAAGTACTTACTATGTTAAGCCACTAAACGCTGGATGATGTGTTACATGACATGATGGTGGCAATAGATAACCAGTGCAAAGGTTGTTCCACATTAGTATATAGAGAGCTGCCTTGCGTAAAAATGGTTACACCCAGCATTGCATTGTTTGTACCTTATTTTATTTATTTCACCATTTCTCTCAACTGTTTATTTCAGTTGTTACTAGAAGCAATGCTACAAGGAATATCTTCCTACATACAGCTCTGCGCACATATGGATGTGTACAATGAATTCCTAGAGATAGGATTTCTGGATCAAATGTATATGCAATGAAAATTCTAATAGATATTGGCATTCAATGGAGTTTATCGATGTACATGCTTGCCAAAGATTTATGAGTTTTCACACATCTTCATGCTTTTATTTTTTAACCAATATAGAAAGTTAAAAAATGTAAATTCCCATGGATGTTATTTTCATCCCTCTTCCTGTGCCGTCCTAGAATGAACCCACCATCCCTACTGGTTCCCATTTACTCTGAATAGTCCTGATTTCATAATCGTCAGCCCTGCCTCAAAAGGCACAGTAGCCTCCTAGCCTCACACAATTTCCTAGTGGTTCTATTTGGTCAATGCTCCCCTTTTATTGATAGCCTATCCAGTAAATTTTCATAAGTTATGAGTAATCTAACAGAAGAAAACTTGGGGAAATATACCACAGATTTAGAGAGACATGAATTATGTTCAAGATTGTTCAGTACAAATGGAAATGTTGGAAGATGGTTGGAAAAAGCTAAAAGGGAATAAGGAAATTAAAACAGAGATGATGATGGAACAAATAAAATTTTCTTGAAGTCACTTCAACTTTTCTAACTTTGACTTCTCAAGGGATCTGTATGTTAAATGCAATTTACATGCAATTTTAGGCATGGACAGTATAATAAACTTGTGAACATTAGTGAGTTTTTAATTTTAGAACTGATCAGCTGCCCCAGCTGGGTCCCCACTCTCACAGATCTAAAGAACAGTTGTCCAAATGGAGAGTCATACCAGTGAAAAGATAACAAAATGTACATATGGAATATATATGGATAATGGGGGAATGCTAAAATAATGGGGGAAATATTAACCAATATTAAAGGGACAATAAGTGCATACATTGAGAAAATATAAATCTCAGTGGTAGAATTTGGGCTCCTTTGTATCTTTCCAATCCCCAAACTACTACATCAAACATATATTTGGAACTTTTATATTATTATCCAATGTATAATTTTAAAGTAATAAAACAAGGAGAGGAAAGTTCATTTACGGAGAAGTGTAAGTAATCTGACCTTAACCCAAAGTTCAAATTATCATGTTAGAAGCATTTCTAATTTTGCCATTGATTCTCAGCTTTGTTACTTTGTACTCAAAGGGCAATTAGCTCAGAGAGTGGTTTCTGATGTTTAAGCATTTTTCTTTTGTACATCTAACCAAATTGCATTTGGAGTACTAACCCTCTCTGTCATCAATAGGTCTTTGGAGAAAAGCATGTAGGGGACTAGAGAGAATGGAGGTAGAATCCCACAAAGGACAAAGCAGTGAAGCTAATACAGCCCTTTATCTTCTCCATTAAATGGTCATGCAAATAAGGGCTCAAGTGAGTCAACTTTCTTGAAACTGATATGACTTCCTGTATGGGCTCAAGAAAACATAATGTGTGTAAGCTTTGAGTTGAAACCCTTAAAAAAGCAATAAATTGAAAAGATATATTTAAATTCAGCTGTTCATTGTTTTTTCAATTCTATCACTTTTCAACTTAGCATATTTTTTCTTTCTTTCACACATAATAAGTCTTAGTTATGAGAAAAAGAGACTGGCAGGAGAGACAACCCAGCCATTCAGGGTTTCTAATGGTCTCATCAGATAATCACAAAACATTGGTGCCATTGAGAGAGCACAGTCTGTAGGGAGGGAGCATGACACGGCCACAGGCTCAATGGCTGGGCCTGAGTTGAGATTCTGCCCCAATCTTTTCTACCAAGCCACTCAAACAATTGTTTTCTTTTTCCCCAAATCAACCAATTATGTGATTGAACCGAGAAACAAGGGATTGTTTTGACATTAGGCTCTAGCCCAATACTAAACTGAATTTGCATTTTACCCTAGCTAAGTTCAGTTCACTACCAAATTGAGGTTCAGTTTGAGACACAAAGCAGCAACAAATTATTTCCTAGAGTCAGTAAATCACTGCCGACTTATTTTGCGGCTTTAGGATTACACCAGACATGTAAAGATAGAGGAAGTTAGACACCTTTCTTTGAAAAATCTAAGCAGCTAGAGATCCTCTCCTTGTTTTTCTTTCACCACTGCTATTTTATTTGGTTTTGTTTGGGCTTCCCTGGTGGCTCAGAGGTTAAAGCATCTGCCTCCAATGTGGGAGACCCAGGTTTGATCCCTGGGTCAGGAAGATCCTCTGGAGAAGGAAATGGTAACTCACTCCAGTATTCTTGCCTGGAGAATCCCATCCACGGAGAAGCCTGGTAGGCTATAATCCATGGGGTCGCAGAGTCGGACACGACTGAGCCACTTCACTTCACTTCACTTGGGTTTTGATTGTGATGATACACTATCCCAGGATGAATTGGTTCTGGCCCATTTATTTTTGTTCACAGTCAGCAAATATGTTTCCAGGAGCACCTATTTCCCTGTACCCTTTGGGGTGGTCCAACCTTGTGTAACCTTTCTCCTTAACTTTTCCATTCTTGCCTCTACATCTGACAAGGGGCTTGAGTCTTTAACTACTCGCCCATGGAAAGATGGGAGCAAGCATTCGCTTGGGAGATCTGAGCTCATCCCAGCTTCCCCTAAGGTTGCATGCCACCACCTGCAACTTGGACTTCTGTCTGTTGCAAAAGAGTTACAGGCCTGCTAAGTTATCCAAATATCTAGGAGAAGGTTGGCAAAGGAGATGGTCATTCATCATGGTAATTTGGATTGGTGGATTGATGACAATGGCATGACTAGCTGTGTCCAGGCCTGGTGGAAAGAAAAAAGTGGTTGACAGGCAATGTCCATCATGGGTGAGGAGCACACCAGGTATTTGCCTTCCCTCCCAGTTTTAAAGAATTGTTCAGGCTCAATGCACTGCTTGAATCAGTGCAACCAGAACAAACCATAAACAGGTCATCTTCATAGGTTCACTGGCGCTCAGCACTCACCTGAGTCTCTTCCTTTTCCCACCCTCAGCGGTCAGAGAAAATTTCTTGTCAAGGTGACTTGTACAGCCTCTGTGACCCAGCAGAGGAACCCTAAGCAAAGTCCTCTGACAAGAAGTCTGTAATGAAGTGACCAAGTCAGAGCGGCAGGGGGACCAGAGTACAGATTCAGGTTTCCTCCTCACTCCTGTTAGCTGTCCCCATGTCACACTGAACACCTTGGAGGCAGTGAGGCTAGGGTGATAAAAAATGGAAGCATGACCCCTGCTCCCTGGAGCTGATCACCCACTGACTCTGTCGCCTGTACTTGCCCCCAGTGAGCTGCCAATTTTGGAAAACCTTTCGCCCAACTTGAGCCGGTTTTCATCCTGCTTTACTGGTGCTGTCCATTCTTTCAGATGCTAAGTGTTAGTCACTCAGTCGCGTATGACTCTTGGCAACCCCACGGACTGCAGCCCACCAGTCTCCTCTGTCCATGGAATTCTCCAGGCAGGAATACTGGGGTGGATTTCCCATCCCCTTCTCCAGGTTCAGATGCGATGCCCCTTCCAAATAAGGAGGTTCAAAAAAGTGAGTTCACGCTGTGTGTTTATCCAGGTGTTGCTTGTTAATGACAGTGTTTTGCTATTCTGAGATTAGGGCTGGGTCACAAGTGATCTCATGTTTGTGGGTTTTCTCCCTTTTAGTTTTTTTTTCCTGAGAAAATGTTTGGATTCATTTTGGTTTTCAGGTTTAGTTCACAGTTCTCATTTTCCTTCTCAATCTCTCCTCAAGCCCTACCTACCTCATTCTTACTCTTACCTTCTCTTTCTTTTTCATTCTTGGCCATCCCCTGTTAAAAAAGCATCTTTTCCAGTAATGAGCCCTGCATGTAGCACCACAACAAACACACACATCCTTACTGTGGATTTCATATTCTCTTTTGCTGTAAGTCTGAAGAGCTGGGTAGCGACTCTTTCCCCAGTGGAGTGGGGCATGGTGGCAAGCGTGTAACCAGAGGACCTGGATTCTCCCACATATTGATGTGATTAGGGGCAAGTCAGCCTCTCTATTTCTTCATTTACTTAAAAAAAAAATAATAATTTTTCTTGTCTGCCTCACAGAACTTTTACCGATAAATACTCATGAAATCTCTTTGTAGAGTATAAACTGCTATGCAAATATTATTTTATTATTGTTATCCTTTTGCACATCTGGCCACCCTGCTGCAAGGTGCTAATTACATCACAGGAGGATCTGATTGTCCTCTGTGGTGCCTGACCAAAGAATGGCAGCTTCTTGGCAAAGCCCATCCTGAGCAATTCTTGCTTATCTGGAATCCTCTTCATCATTCCCAAGAATGCTATGATTCCCTGACATTAACCATAATAAAGCCAAACTCAAGAGGGAGAGCTACTTGGATACCTTGAAAAGTCAAGGAAATACCATAGCCATCATCAGGATGCTTGCCAAATTACTCAGAGACTTTTATCTTTGCCTTCAATAATCTTCCTTAGATGCAGATCAGAAATCAGATCTCTTCCAGGCCACTACAGATAAAGCTGTATGGCAAAAATGTTGTTCCAGTGTAGGGATTTCTGTTCTGACAGCCTTGCATTCGATCTCAACTCCAACTACATCTGTTTCCCTGTTGGGTATTAAAGACAATTGCGGATCTAGTTTAATAAAATGGCAATTTGCATCTCATCTGGGCTAGACTGCTTGAGAGCATTTCCCTTAAAATCTCCTACATGCTTTTATTTTAAAAAATGATTTTCATTGAAAAGGTGATAATGTTTTTGGAAATGACTAAAATCTAACTAAAATCTCAAATATCATATAATGTAAGCAGTCCATATTTTCAATATAATTCCTCACCAACTGTAGAAATTTTGATTTCTGAAAGTCTCCAAGGTAGAAGAACTTATATTTGAGAAATGGAAGATCATGCAGAAAGGAAAAAAAAAAAAAACAGGACGGTAGAGCGAGGATTCACTGTAACCTTAAGTTTTTTACAAATACCTTTCTATCAATTTCAGTGAAGCAATTGGAGTAGCACGCTCTGCAAAGACAATCAATGGGATGATGTTTTCACCATTTGAAATTCGTGATGGTGTGTAGAGTACTTGTTTTGCCTCTCTCTCCAAAAAAGATATGGCAGATAGGCACAAAAGTTCTCCTGGGCTGGAGGAGGGTGAGCATTTCCCAAAGACTTCGCTGTGGGAGGTGGGGATGGGATGGAAGGCAGGCTGGTTGCCTTTAACTCCTGCCAGTCTGCATGAGACCAGAGAGCAAATATAAAAACAATGCCCTGAAGCACTAAAGGGGAACCAGGGGAGTATGTCCCAAATAGATCAATCAATGCCAAGGGGATATGGGGTGAGGTACAGGACAAATTACCAAAGTTGAGACTTAGAGTCCAACAAATTGCTGAGGAAGGAGATAAAGAAGCAAAAACAGCAACAGCTCAGAGCAGAGAAGTCAGAGGCAAGGCATTAACTCCACTAAAAAAAAAAAAAGGCATCTTTTCCTGTAATGAGCCCTGTAAGTATCATCATAACAAACATACACGTCCTTGCTGTGGATTTCAAGTTCTCTTTTGCTGTGAGTCTGAAGAGCTGAGTAGCGATTCTTTTTCCCCAGTGGAGTGAGGCATGGTGGCAAGTGTGTAACCAGAGGACCTAGATTCTCCCACGTATAAGGTGTGATTAGGGGCAAGTCAATTTATTTCTTTATTAAAGAAAAAAGATAATTCTTCTTGTCTACTTCACATAATTTTTACAGATAAACACTCGTGAAACCTCTTTGTAAAGTATAAACTGCTATGCAAATATCTTTTTATTTTTGTTATCCTTTTGCATATCTGTTCACCCCATTATAAGGTGCTAAGTATATTTTAGTTTATTAGTTTGTTCATTCCAGATACACTATTGTGTGGACAAGCCGGGTCCTTCTAAAGAAAACAAGAAAGAATAAGGAATAATGCATTATTATTATCCCAATTATTCCCAGTAAGCAGAACTCACAATTTAGCTACATAAGAAATACAATTTTTCCAGCTACCAAAAAATATATGGACATTTTGCATAAGAACTTGGGATCAGGAATAATTACTATAATAGTTTCAAAAGATCTGTTTTCATAGGTTGAATTTCCTTCATGCTTCATTTTAGATGTCCTCTAATCTGGTAAAAAGCAAAATGGTTCAAAAGATCCATTATTTCAAAGAAACTGAAATTTAGACTTGGTTTTTAAACCTGCCATAAGGCTGTTCTGCATCTATCTGAAGAAAAAGCTATTTTCACCAGCTTTTGTGATTTTTTTATTTCAATCATTATATGAGTGATCAAAATTCCTTCTGATCTAAATATCACTGTTTGAAGAGACTCAGCTTCTGCGTTGTACTTCTACATGCCTTTGATCCGAATCCCATGAGATATAGAACCATATTCTTGAGTTGGCTAATTGCTCTAACCGTTTACATGCTCTGCCTTTGCAGTATTAGACAAATGTGTCTAACACTAGCAAGTATATTAATTTCCTATGGTTGCTGTAACAAATCACCACCATCATAACGGCTTAAAACAACTTTATTATCTTACAGTTCTAAGGATCAAAGTTCAATATAAGTTTGATTATGGTTTAGTCACCAAGTCATGTCTGACTCTTGCAATGCCATGGACTGTAGCCCACCAGGCTTCTCTGTCCATGGGATTTTATAGTCAGGAATACTGGAGTGAGTTGCCATTTCCTTCTCCAGGGTATCTTCCCGACCCAGAGATCAAATCTGGGTGTCCTGAACTGCAGTCAGATTATTTACATACTGAACTACCAGGGAATTTCCGAAATGGTTATGGTGGAGGTGGTTTAGTTGCTAAGTCGTGTCCGACTCTTGCAACCCCATGGACTGTAGCCTGCCAGGCTCCTCTGTCCATGGGATTACCCAGGCAAGAATACTGAAGTGATTTGCCATTTCCATCTCCACGGGATCTTCCTGACCCAGGGATTGAACCCAGGTCTCCTGCATTGCAGGGACATTCTTTACCAACTGAGCTATGAGAGAAGCCCAGTATAAGTCTAACTGGACTAAAATCAAAATGTCCATGGGGCTGTGTTTTTTTCCTAGAAGCTCTACAGGTAAATCTGTTTCCCTGCTTTTTCCAGTTTTTATAGGTCACTTGCATTCCTTGGCTCATGGCCACTTTCCACCTTCAGAGCCAGTGATGGCAGATCAAATCCTCACTCCCTCATTAGCATCGCTCTAAAACTAACTCTTCACCTTCATCTTTCACACTTAAAAATCCCTGTAATTATGTGGATAAGCCAGGATAATCTCCCTATTTTAAGGTAGCTGATGAGCAACTTTAACTCCATCTGCAACCTTGATTCCCCTTTACCATGTAAAATAACATATTCACAGGCTCCAGGAATTAGGATGTAAACATCTTTGGGGAGGGAGCATTATTCTGCCTTCTATGTAAGCAGATAGTCACTAGGATCTTTTTCCAGGTGCATAATCTAATAAAGTTATTCACAGAGATTGTGTATTGGGGTAGTTCTAAGAACTTTACTAATAGAGGAAATAGAAAAATTCTTTTTCATATTATTATAATTATGGTGAATATGAAGAGAAACCAGAATTGCTTAAAATGGTAAAAGAAAAAAAACTGGGGTCATTTTTGGATTGTCCACATGTTAGAATGATACCTATGGAGCCCTTTGACCTGCTTCAAAGGTATGAAACCAGCTGCAAAAGATACAGGACTTAGACTTTCCTGTGTTCAGAGCCAAAGAAGCTTAGGTCCTAGGAGGGCGTGACTCTTGNGAGAAACCAGAATTGCTTAAAATGGTAAAAGAAAAAAAACTGGGGTCATTTTTGGATTGTCCACATGTTAGAATGATACCTATGGAGCCCTTTGACCTCCTTCAAAGGTATGAAACCAGCTGCAAAAGATACAGGACTTAGACTTTCCTGTGTTCAGAGCCAAAGAAGCTTAGGTCCTAGGAGGGCGTGACTCTTGAAGAAGGAGGGACATCCTACACGGTGTTTCTGACAGTGGGTCAAATGGCCCTCCAATGATCTATGTCTGTTTGTGCATCCTTGAATCAGCTGCTGCTCTGTAGCTAACATCAGGTATTTCAGGCATTCTGCACTTTCAACCATCTCATGAGCAAAACTAACACTTCATGCTGCTCACTTATTATATGGGTTGGCCCAAAAGTTCGTTCAGTTTTCCATACCACCTTATGGAAAAAACTGGACGAACTTTTGGGCCAACTCAATAACTCCTTTACAGAAATACCTTTCCATTCTCACTCTCCTGCTGTTATAATCATACAGCATTTCTTTAATGAACAGCCTAATGTCTCAGCAAGTTGTGATGTAGCTATGTTCATATCTGTCACTTGGTAAAACCAAACTTCCTGCTAGTCCTCATCTGTTCTAATCTCTGCTTACTCCCAAAGTTCATTTCACTGTGCTTATTAGCAGTATATTTAGTTTTCTTATCAACAAATTTGAAACTGGAGAAATCAGTTGTCAAAGAGTCTTCTTGGACTTATCAAAACAGCTCCCTGACAATTCAGAATAAAAGAGTTTCTTAATGAAGTGCCTCTAGATTTCTGCTACCAAACTTTTCAATATTTCAGATGAAGATTCAATAAGCAAAATGTCCAGTTTTAGAGTATGCCTCCCTCAGGCAGAGCTGGACTCCATCTGTATTAGTCATCTCAAGTTGCCATAACAAAATGTCATGGTCTGTGTGGCTTACATGACAGACACTGATTTTCTCTCAGTTATGAAGACTGGAAATCCAAGATCTAGGTGCAGCACGGTCAGCTTCTGTGAAAGCTTTCTTCCTGATCTGTGAATGGCTGTCTTCTCACGTGGCAGAGAAAGAGTACAGGAGCAAGAGAGAAAGAGAAAGTGCAAGTTTCCTGGTGTATCTTCATTTAAGAGTGCTAATGCCAACTCTGGGCTTCCTGGTGGCTCAGTGGTAAAGACTCTGCCTGCAGTGTAGGAGATCCCTGGGTTCGCTCCCTGGGTGGGGAAGATCCCCTGCGGAAGGAAACTGCGACCCACTCCAGTACTCTTGCCTGGGTAATCCCATGGACAGAGGAGCCTGGCAAGCTGTAGTCCATGAGGTTGCAAAGAGTCGGACAGAACAGTGACTAAGCATACACACACACCATCCCATCCTAAGGGCCTCACCCTCATGACCTCAGCTAGACCTGATTGTCTTTGAAAAGCCCAGTTTCCAAATACCATCACATTGGAGCTGAGGGCTTCAACATAAATGAATTTTGAGAGGACACAATTCAGTCTGTGTCATTATCCAAAGAGCAGACTGGGTAAATTCTAATGATTACAACAGAGCTTTCTATATCAAACCAAGAACAGTATGTGGCAAACAGAAGTTGTTAAATAAACACATTTAATAAATTGAAAAATAAAAATGACTGTCTTTACCACTAGACCTGTCCTTCCAATGCCATAATGTCACATTGGAATCAGTATGCTTTTATTAGGCAAACAAATAAATTAATGAATTAATACTTGTGTGTGTGTGTGAATGTGTATGTGTGTGTATGAATGTGTGTATGTGTTAGTTGCTCAGTTGTGTCTGACTGTTTGTGACCCCATGGACTGTAGCCCTCCAGGCTCCTCTGTCCATGAAATTCTCCAGGCAAGAATACTAGAGTGGGTTGCCATTTTCTGCTCTGGAATTAATACTTAGTAACCACATAATCTAACATTGGAAATAGCTGGATGTATCTCACTCCTTGCTGCCAAAATTTCTTCTTGCTTAATATCTGTTCACTGGGTTCCTATTTCCTCTGTGGAGTCTTCAGTGGTTACCTGCCCTTGCAAGAAAAGATGAGCGGGATGAGGTTTGAATGAGCTGTGCTCTTATCCCAGAGCAGCCATTTCATATTTGGGTGAGACTGGAAGAATGACTGGATCGCTTTGATAAACTTAATCTCTCTAGGGATACGAATATCTTCCAAGGTAATCAATGAGGAGTTGATGATTTAAACAAAATTCTATTTCACCAGCATGGAATAGTTTTCCAATAAATGTTTACTTTCTTCTGATAGTGGACAACTTTCATTTTCTACACATTCTGTTTCATCTTGGAAATTTTTTGTCTAAAAATACTAATGTTCAACCTTGTCGCCAAAGATAATCCAGGTGTTCTGCCCTCTTGAAAGGTTCTTGAAATTTGTTCTGCCTGATCCTTCTTCTCTCTGCCTCAGTACATCCAAGGGGCATGCATGTGTCCTAAGCTTAGACAATCAGGTTTTCTTTTAAGACTTTCCTGAACAGACCAATGTGAAGACAAAAGAAACTGCTACCAGTTCATTAGTCCCAGGTGTTAAGGTGTTTCCATAATGATCAGGCAGTTTTTATCCTGATTCCTGTCTTATTTCTCAGCCTGATTCTCTGGCCTTCCTTTTGACTGTGTGAACTCTCCAGTACCTTTCTAATACATGATTAAGCTGGCCAGAGTTATAGTCTCTGGCATGCAATCACAAAACGCTAACTCAAACTTATTTTTTTAAAACTTTAAAATATGACTAAAGGGCATAAAAGTAAACAAATAAAAAGAAGTAGATATCTTACTCATAGGCAGAGAGATTTGATATTATCAATATAATGATTTTTTTAAAATAAAAATAACATGAAAGGGATTAAACCATCAAAAAGCTTACTCCCAACTGGAATTAAAAGGATGAAAGGAGACTAATTCTACTAAAGAGTCAAAATGTACTATTATGCTCCAAAATTACCAACACTGCAGTACTGAATTATTTAATTAAGGACACACTGATAGCTCTTTTGAAAAAAAGTATCTTCATGTATCAAGATAAATCTAGACATTTAAATACAAAAAATAATCATAAAGACTTTATAGGAAAATAATATATTAATGTCCCTATGATCTTGGAATGAGGAAAGTATTTCCAAGAGTGCTGCAAAAACTAAAATCATAAGGGGAAAATCAATTAATTTGACATGTTTCAAAATTCTCTGTAGAGAAAAAATATCAAACATGATCACTGAACTGATCTTCAGTTCTCTTCTAGCCTTGTAAAATCACCTTTAATCTACCCTTTAATCACTGTAACTGTTTCTTTTGAAATCATAGTAAAGATTCTAGTTTAGCAGCTAGTTATACAATATGGGTCCATATTTAGGAATCTGGTGACAATCTCCTTGAACTGAAATGTGCACTATTGAAATATGCTTAAAATAACAAAGATAGTGTTTTAAAACACATTTGTCAAGGTAAGACCTTTACATTTACTGCCTCATTTAATTCTAACAAATCTATAAAATCAGTGCTATTGCCATATCCACCTTATAGGTGAAAATAAACAAGAGTTGGAGAGATTAAGTCATGGGCATAGTTATTAAATGTCAAAGTGAATACTTGAATTCAGGTCTGTCTACGGAATAAATATGTATTCCTAATGGCTTCTTTGCACTGTCATTAGTGAAATGGAGATACAAGGCATGTTTCAAAGGCTTAGTGTGAAGAAAACAAGAAAGTTCCTGTTTTTCTCCCTTTCTCAATAAAAAGCCAGATTCACTACACATTCAGACACATTTTCATTCATTCAAACACCTTTACTGAGAATGTACTATGTGCCAAGCATAAGTTCTAGAAGTTAGTAATCCATCAGCGAATAAATCAAAGTCTTCCCCCAAGGAAGGAAACAGGCAGTACCGAACAAATAAATACATAATATGCCACATGGCAATAAATGCCATGAAAAACAAAAGCAATTAAGAAGGTCAGAGTGATAGCAAGAAGGCAGGTGCCCTGTTATAATGGGTGGCCAGGAAAGACTTCTCTGTTAAGAGGATATTTGATACTGGAGCAGATACTAGAAGGAAGTTAGGGAGCCAAGCACATATTTAAGAAGAGAGTAATGAGGATGAGAATTTCAAANCCCCCCCTTCCCCCTCAACCCCAGCCCACAACAACAGCCTGGAAAGGTGAGAAGCAGCCAGGCTCTTCTTGCCCTGGCAACAGAGCTATGCCCAGAAGCTGCACACATAGGGGACCCTCTTGAACAAGTGCCAAAGGAATAAAGCCACTCTGCTGTGACTGGCAGCTGGCCAAGCCTTCACCAGGGGAAGAGCGGGAGAGAGGCTGGTGGTCGGTCACAGTTCTAGTTATCTTAAATACTCAGAAGCATCCTGGCGCGAGAGGGGCATTTACTGGATAAGGAGGGCACAAATGGGTTCGTGAACAGAGGAAATTAGACTTGTTACCAGGAATGGTTAAATCAGCCAGGTCCTTGAATTTTGCCTTCTTTTCCTTACCAGCTGGGAGAAAATTGGGAGTGGGCACAGAGGTAGTAGGAGAAAAACAAAGAAACTCTTTTTATCATAAAACAAACAAAAGGCTGCGTTTCATGTGTGTAAAACTGAAGCCCCTTCCCCTGACAGGCAAATATGGGGCCACCTTATCCCATCCAACCCCCTGCTGTTTATTCTGCCCTGGATGCGATCAGAGCATTCAGGCAGGCTGTACACATGCCGAGAGATTTGTCTTCACAGAGACTGGTACACAGATGTTTATGGTGGATTTATTTAGATTAATAATAGCCAGAAGGTGGAAAAACCCAAATATCCATCAACTGATGAAAGAAAAACAAAATGGGGTATATCCAGACAATGGAATGTTATTTGGCTATAAAAAGAAAAGAAGATCTGACATATGCCGTAAGATGGATGAATCTTGAAGACATTATGCTAAAAGAAAGAAGCCAGTCATTAAGGACCACGTATGATCACACATGATTCCATTCTAATGAAATGCCATGTATGATCATATATGATTTTATTCATACAAAATGCCCAGAGCAGGGAAATCTATGAGACATAAATTAGATTCATGACTGCCTACAAATGAGGGCCAGAGAAGGGGCGAATATAGGAAGATTGCTAAAGGATTTTGTTTCTTTTTGAGAAATGTTCTAAAATTGACTGTGTTGATGGCTGCACATATCTGTGAATATACTAAAAATCACTGAATGATACACTGTAGATGGGTGCATTTATGGTATGTAAATCATATCTTAATAAAGCTGTTTTATATAAAGCTGAGGGGAGCTGATCAGAGTATTCAGATAGCCAGATGTGCTGTGTGGTGGGTATAGGGCCTCTTGGGATACAGAAGCAAAACTCTTAGAACACACTTAAAGAAAGAGATCAAACGTCAACAGAGCTGTGCAGCCACTATCCCTCCAGCTACCCACTCACACACCCAGGAGTTATCCTGGACTCTCCCTTTCTCCCTGGTCCTCACCTAGTCTGTGCACATGTGTGTATGGAAGGGGGGCAATGTGTGTTAGTTGCTCAGTGCTTTTTGTGACCCCATGGACTGTAGCCTACCTGTCCCTGGGATTCTCCAGGCAAGAATACTGGAGTGGGTTGCCATTCCCTTCTCCAGGGGATCTTCCTGACTCAGCGATCAAACCCAGGTCTCCCGCACTGTAGGCAGATTCTTTACCATCTGAGCCACCAGGGAAGCTCTCTCCACTTCTCTCCATCTCCACCACAAACTCTAGGTCCAAGCTAGAACCCCAGCAGCCTCCTAACCACCTCCCTGTGTTCAATCCTGCTCTCCTGCCTTACTCTTCCTCTTGCAGCCAGAGTAAACTTTCTGAAACTCAGATGTGACCCATTCACAATCCCCAAGGACTTCCCATCGTTCTTAGGAAAAAGGACAACTCTTCAAGCTTGCCGGCAAAGTCCTGCATCATCTAGCCCCTGCCTCAGCTTGCCAGCCACCGCTTTCCAGAGGCCTTCGCTTCCACTGCTCCAGACACACTGGTTTCCCTCCAGAGAACAATGCTTCTCTATTCTGAAGGGCCTTTGCATGTGCTATTCCCTTGGGCAGAAAAGCCAGTCCTTAACACTTCATTGTTCAGTGGCTCAGTCATGTCCGACTCTGTGACCCCATGGAATGCAGCACTCTAGGCTTCCCTGTCCTGCACCATCTCCCCGAGTTTTCTCACACTCATGTCCACTGAGTCAGTGATGCCATCCAACCGTCTCATCCTCTGTCGTCCCCTTCTCCCCTGCCTTTAAGCTTTCCAGCATCAAGGTCTTTTCCAGTGAGTCAACTCTTCACATCAGGTGGCTAAAGTATTGGAGCTTTAGCTTCAGCATCAGTCCTTCCAGTGAATGCTCAGGGTTGATTTCCTCTAGGATTGACTGGCTTGATATCCATGCTGTTCAAAGGACTCTCCAGCACTCCACCTGGATCCTTTATATCCTTCACTTAGATCCAGTGTCACTGCCAGAGGTTTCCTGACCAGTTATCAGAAGTAGCTATGTCCCCTCCCGCATACTACTCTCTGTCACAGTAATCTGTTACTTCTCTTTCTAACATTATCACAATGTGTCATTGGCTACATGATGCATTAAGTCTTTATGGAAATGCAATACTCCTTGCCTTGTCCCAAACTACCTCGTCTCTCCCACACAGCCACTGCCACACAGAACAAATTCTCACACTAAATTGAAGGAACNGGTCACAGTAATCTGTTACTTCTCTTTCTAACATTATCACAATGTGTCATTGGCTACATGATGCATTAAGTCTTTATGGAAATGCAATACTCCTTGCCTTGTCCCAAACTACCTCGTCTCTCCCACACAGCCACTGCCACACAGAACAAATTCTCACACTAAATTGAAGGAACGTGAAAGTCATTTCTAACCTCCACCCTTCACTTTCACTTTCACGCATGGCAACCCACCCCAGTGTTCTTGCCTGGAGAATCCCAGGGACGGTGGAGCCTGGCGGGCTGCCGTCTACGGGGTCGCACAGAGTCGGACACGACTGAAGCGACTTAGCAGCAGCCGCAGCATCTCCTCTCTCCTGTGTGCTCTTTCGCCTCTGCGAGGCTATCTCTTTGCCATCTCGGGGCTTCAAGGCATATCCCTCCGCCAGCCGGACCTATGCACAGTGACCTTCCTGCTGCCTTCTGCCCCTCGATGATCCGTGTTGCCACTGACCTCAAATAAAATCAAAAGGAGAAACTCGTATCTAACCTAATTAACTGACATAGAAGTGAGAATGTGGCTAGCTCCTTGAACGATGTTTCCAGAAGAGTACCTATGGGATAAGCGCTCAAGCAGAGTAGGCAGAGAACGTGAAGGGCAGGCCCAAGAAACTAGCTGGCCAGACTCTTCAAGGAAAACCGTCCTTAACTCCCCAGGCTTGTCACCATTTATTTCCTTCCTTTACTCCTGAACTTTTACATTTCTCTCCCTGCAGTTTCCATGGCATCAGCGACTCCCAGATGGAAACAGAAGATGGGGCAGTGGCATCTTCATATGTTTGGGATTTTTTTTCTTTTTTTTTGTATTTGTATTTGAGGATATTTTTAAGCCTAGGTTCTGTGATTTGAAGACCATCAATACTGATTGATGTGATGATTTTTATGTAATGTCTCCTGAATTCCAAGCCCCAAACTTAACCAGATTAGTACATTGCTTCACATCAGACATGTTACCCTAGAGCTGCAAAAAGAAACCACTGGGGAAAGAGAGAAATGCACTATAAAATATGCAGTTATACAATTGCAAAACTCCATAGCAAATGATTCCAGATCTTGAGAATTTGCTGGCCTCGGTGTCAGGTCAAAAATTCAAGCGGACTCCCCCAGGCTTGAGTCCTTCAGGGCAGAGCTTCCCACAATTTCCCCATCAAAGAACCATTTGGGATACTTAGTACAAATTCAAGCTTCCCGGGTGGTGCTAGCGGTAAAGAACGTGCCTGCCAATGGAGGAGATGAAGGAGAAGCCAGTTTGATCTCCGAGTCAGGAGGATTCTCTGGAGGAGAGCATGGCAACCCAGTCCAGTACTCTTGCCTGGAGAATCCCATGGACAGAGGAACCTGGCAGGCTACAGTCTGTGGAGTCGCAAAGAGTCAAACATGATTGAAAATACTTAGCACACATGCACGCAGTACGAATGTATTTTCTCAAGTTCCTGACCTTCTGAATTAGAACCTTCATGGGAGCGATCACTGGGTTTAAATGTTTTAACAGGTGTCCCACTATTGAAGATTACAGAGTAACCTTCTCCAGGAAGGGGTGGTAACAAGTATCGTAGAGGTTTGTCCTTGATAGTTTCATTTCTATAACTTTTATGGTGGGTCCTACTGCCAGAATTTTTGATTCAGTTGGGTGGAGCCCAAGACTGAATTTTTAAGATCTCAGATGGTGCTAGTACTGCTTGTCCAGACACCATACTTTGATAATCGTTGCTTAAAGCAAAAGTCCTTGAAAGAACTGTCTGTGTTGGCTGCTTCCACTCCATTTCCATTCCCTCCAGAGCCCAGTTCAGTTGGTTCTGGATTCCCTGTCACTCCCCTGGAACTGCTACTGTCAAAATCACTGGCGACACTGCCAAGTCCAGTTCTCATCTTCATGGCCCATTTGACATGCCTGATTGCTCCCTCATCCACGAAATGGTTCTTCAGCAGATCTCGAAGCCAACCCTCCCACTTCCCTGATTTTCCTTCTACTCCCTTCCTTACTTGGACACAGTCTCCTCAGCTTGGGGACCTTTTTTCTTTATTTCCAGCACTCACTCCCTACATAATCTAGTCCCATAGCTTTCAAATACCATCTATGTGTTAATGGTTCTCAAATATATACTTCACGCCTGGCGAGCTCTCCAGAATGATATATGAATTGTACATGTTTTCATATATCTGACTGCCTTCTCAACACTCCCACCATTATTTCTATTCAGTAGGCACCTCAGTCTTAACACTTAAAAATCTAACTCTCATGCTGCCTTGCCTCCAGAATCCTGCTTCATTTCCCCATCTCACTGATTGGTAATCCCATCCTTTAGGCCCAAATTATTTAGTCATCCCTGACACCTCTCTTTTTACCATAACTCATATCAGACTTATGAACAATCCTGTTGGATTTAAAGTCTCACCATTGCTCACAACCTGCATCACCACCATCTAGGTCCAAATGATTTTGGTCTCTTTGCTGAGTTATCACAATAGCCTCCTTACTGATCTCGTGGCCGCTGTTGCCCTGCATTGATCTATCCTCCATGCAGCAGTCAGAGTGATCCTGCAATAAGAAGTCAGCTCACATTCTGCTAAAAGCTCTCCAGTAGGTTCTCATGCTGTTAGGAAGCAAAAGGAAGTCAGAGCAGTGACCTGCAGAGCCTGCAGGGTCAACACACCCTCCTTGGCCCCCACCATCATCCATCACACTCCCCTCACTCATGCTGGTGCAGCCAGATGGGGCTGGCTTAGTGTGCAGGACACCTCTGTGTCTTAGCACTCGCTGTTTCCGGCCTGGAATGCTGTCCCCCTACATGACTGCATAGCTCCCCCTCATCTCCTCTCAGAACTTGTTCAACTGTCAGCCTCTCAGGAAGCCTTCTCTGATCAGGTCCTTCAAATTGGAACACCCCTCCCTGTCTTATCTCAACGTTTTCATAGGACTCCTCCAAACATACCACTTAATCCTGGTAAGTTATTTATCTACTTTCACTGGATTGTAGGTCAATGAAGGCACAAATTTTGTAGACTGGTTTATTGCTGTATCTCTTAGGATAAAGTCACATAACTGGCACTTGAAAAACAATTGCTGGATGAATAAATGCATGAGTTCTAATTTTGATACCAGGATACATTATCTTGTGTATCTTCATCTCCTAGCTGAAGAAACATGCTAATGGTGATTAGGTAATTTGTCTAAGGTGAATACAACCTTTGGGACAAACCCCTGTATGTCTATGGGCTGGAAGGGCGATTCCTTAACCTTCTCTTTTTTTTTTTTTACATAGGGATGAGGGAATACGATCCCATCTTTTATTTTATTTTATTTATTTTTTGGCCAGGTTGACTGGCATATGGGATCTCAGTTCCCTGACCTGGGATTGAACTGCCTTGGAAGCATGCAGTCTTAACCACTGGACCACCAGGGAACTCCCTGATTCCATAACCTTCTGGTTGATGTCTTCTAAAGTCTCATTAGACTTTGAAATTTGTCCCCAAGTGACAAATTATTCTGTTACGAGTACATCTGGACCTGAAACTAACACAACATTCTAAATCAGCTACACTTCATTTTAAAAATATATAAAAATTTAAAATTAAACACACACACACAAAAAACAAGTACCCTCTGAGACCCAAATAGATCTATTTGGCTCCAAAGCCCCCTAATTTTTCCACAATGCTGGCAGTCCCTACAATTTTCATCGTATGCCAGTCAATATGTTTAACTGAAAACATTC
The DNA here is from genome assembly GCA_006410615.1 of Neotragus moschatus. Lineage (NCBI taxonomy): Eukaryota > Metazoa > Chordata > Mammalia > Artiodactyla > Bovidae > Neotragus > Neotragus moschatus. The sequence goes on from SJYA01000747.1 coordinate 422,057, forward strand.
TCAATTTACTGCCTACTAAGTGACAGTTTTGGAGAAGGCAATGGCAACCCACTCCAGCACTCTTGCCTAAAGAATCCCATGGACAGAGGAGCCCTGGTGGGCTCCTCTGTCTGTGGGGAAGAGTTGGACACAACTGAGCAACTTCACGTTCACTTTTCACTTTCATTCATTGGAGAAGGAAATGGCAACCCACTCCAGTGTTCTTGCCTGGAGAATTCCAAGGATGGGCTGAAGTCCATGGGATCACTAAGAGTCAGACACAACTGAGCGACTTCACTTTCACTTTTCATTTTCATGCATCGGAGAAGGAAATGGCAACCCACTCCAGTGTTCTTGCCTGGAGAATCCCAGGGACGGGGGAGCCTGGTGGGCTGCCGTCTATGGGGTTGCACAGAGTCGAACATAACTGAAGCGACTTAGCAGCAACAGCAAGTAACAGTTTGCTCCATCCAGTTTTTTGCAACATTCAGTGCTTTCTGCGTTTCCTAACTCCTGAGTCATTGATTCCCACTCAGAGGGCTTCTGAGCCACAGTCTATCTCTAGAGCCTCTACTGATTGGGCTGGAGATGGGGTCCACTCTGNAACTGAAGCGACTTAGCAGCAACAGCAAGTAACAGTTTGCTCCATCCAGTTTTTTGCAACATTCAGTGCTTTCTGCGTTTCCTAACTCCTGAGTCATTGATTCCCACTCAGAGGGCTTCTGAGCCACAGTCTATCTCTAGAGCCTCTACTGATTGGGCTGGAGATGGGGTCCACTCTGTCAGTAGTCAGCAGGGAAGTGGGTACATCAAAAGATGCCGTCCTCAACATTCTTTTCTAAATGTCTCCTGGTCTTGCTTTCACCCTGTTCTTTAGTATTTTTGCAATCACCATATCAGCATTAGAACTTTCACAAAGCTAAAAGGAAGTCTTACTTTATGGGAAAAATAAAACAAACAAATGGTTCTCCAAGGAAGCTGGCCCTCTCACTGTTTGTCTCCAACTACCTTACTACTCCCACTTATGGGCTTTTTTTAGTCTCTGGAGAAATAGTTCCTGTTCCACCATCAACAAATAACCCTAAATTGTAATACCTGGAATTTATTTCTTCTGTGATTCCTTTGCTTTTCCAAAACCACCATGCAAAATCTTTACTTCTCTGTCCTCCCCTTTTCTTTCTTGTTTACAGGGCTCTTATCTCCTTTTAAGAAATTGTTCTTAACAAGAGTGCTTCAGATTTCATTAAAAATCCATAAATGAAAAGTCTCAAAAGTGCCTAAAAATATAGAGAGCATTCAAGTTGTATTAGGAAACCTCTTGATGGAAGAGGTATTGCTGTCCTTGTCGCTGAGAATCACAGAGATTTGAGTGACAAATTTCCTATATTGCCCAAGAGATGAATCAGAGGGTTTCAGTGACACACCCTCCAACAAAATCATAAACAAATAGGGACTGCTTCCCTGAGGAAGGGTGCAGCTAGGCAGGGTTTGGAGGGGAGACAGAAGTCATGATCCAGAAGATCCCCATGACCATGGGCAGCACAGCTGTTGTCCAGCGGCCTCCCCCAGGGATCAGAGATGTGGTTACTTAGAGCCATTCTAAAGTGACCCGGCCTACCCTACTCCCTAGGACTTGTGGGTCTGCAGAGGTCTGAATGAAAACAGGAAGAATAAATACAAAAAAGGAAGAAACTGCTCAGGAATCTGTCTGCCAACATGATCAGAATAACCACAGTACGCAGGCACCAGGGAATAGAAAGTGCCCCAGAAGGAGGTTCGGTGCTGCTTAACTTGGTGGCCAAGGGCCCATCATGGAAGGAGAAGATGCAGGGACCAGTTAAGACCCATAGAAGCCCTCAGCATTGAGAGGAATACAATGCAGTCTTCCACACAAGAGTCAATGCTTAAATAAACAATGATAAGCCATCCATAAAATAAGTATGAAAGAGTCCAAGAAGTTCTGTTTTTCCCCTAGGGCATCAAATAATTTGAAAATAAAAAATACAGTGCCTCCGAGTCGCAGGTACCCTAAACACACACGTTTGGTCTTTCTTTGGGGTAACACAGCAGTTCACAGAGACATTTTCCTCATCCAGGAACTTGCCTGAAAGTAGAGGACATTTATTCAGATTCCTCTTTTCTTAATTGAGTGTCAGCTCTATGACGATGCCATGCTCAGCAATTTTGCAAACCTCATTTTCCAACCCTAACAACGATACAGTTTCATGGTGATTTAAGGACACATGCCCTCCATTCCATCCAAATGGGAGTAAAGCAAGGAGTTTGTTTTACAAACAAGAAAACCAAATGTGTTGTTTGGGTCCACCAAGCAGCAGAATCCAAGACAGTTTAAACCTGCAAGTGATTTATTCAAGAAAAAAGCAAGAGTAGGCAGGGAAAGCCTCAGACCCAGTGCCAGTCTGACTCCTGTGAGGAAGAGGAGCAAGGAAGCAAATTTGAGTAGGAAGAGTCTAGGGCTGCAGGGCAGTTCCAAGAAAGGCTTGGCCAGGTTTAGCAAGGCCATCAAGCCAAAGCTGCCCTGGAGAAGGCTCAGTGTGTCTAGAATGGATCTACCTTGATCTCCACTCTGCCTGTTGCTGGCTGGAAAGAGCCTGCAGGAAATTTGGCTGGGTTGAATCCGAAAGGGCGGCACATGGCAGGGGTGGAGGAAGGGGAGGGGTGAAGGAGGGAAATGGGATGGAACAAGGGGGTGGGATGGAAGAGTGGGGTGGAGGAGGGGTGTAGAGGAGAAGGATGGAGGGGGGAGGAAGGAGGGAGGAAGTGAAGGCGGTGGAGGAAGGGGATGGGGGCACCTGCAGCAGGATATCTGAGTAGTGTGCTTTCTTTGCTGCCAAATCAAGGTATTAGACAATTAAAATAAATTTCCCTATTCACTCAGCTTCTTTGTGGTGAAATTATGATTCCAATCCAGGCTTTATGGATCCATATTCCATGTTTTTCTCCCTGTGCCAAGTAGGTCCCTTATTTGGGATGATGTAGTACTGTGGAATTTTCAGTTCTTTGAATTTATCTAAGTTTTGATTCTTTTTTTTTAAAGTTCCCCTTTTATTGTGTTGCAGTCAGCTCACTTACAGATTGGGGAGTGTTGCCAACTACCAGTGTAGAATTTTATCCAGGTTTCTGGGTATAAGCTTGAGCCAAGACAAAACATGATGCCCCTGAAAAATACCCAGGCATCTTTGTACCTCAGGCATCTCTGAAAGAGGACCTGCATTCTTGTTGGAGACACAGCATCCTGCCCTATAGTGTCTCTCTATCGGCTGATGCCCTGAGACAATAAACAGAAACATCAGCCTCTCACTGCGGCAAAGATCCCACTCACCCTCTTCTTTGTCTCCTTGCTACGGAGGTTTTAGGCACAATAAGCCATTAGAGTCGTGTTGTCAGTAATAGCAAAAGAAAGGTCTGTTAAGTAGATGAAATCCTCTGAAGAAATCATTTCACCAATATTTATTGAGTACCTACCATGTGCCAGGAACTAGAAATGCAGTGTTGAACAGGGGGACAGACGAGGCTCTGTCATTATGAAGTTTTCCCTCTAATGGGAGCAGAAAGACAATAAACCCCAAACAAATGATATTAAATGGCAGTAGCTATTGTGAACAATATAAAATATCACAAAGGGCTCAAGAGTAATGGGGAAAGATGATGGTGCTTAAATAACTTGGTCAGGGAAGGCTTCTAAGCCTGGAAATGCAAGAAGGGAGCCAGCCATGTGAGGATGCAGGGTACGAGCATCCCAGACAGAGGGAACCCGGGAGAGGAAAGACAGCGCCTGGAGGCAGGAACACGCATCCTGCATTTGAAGCACTGAAATGAGAGTCTGTGTAGCCAAAGGCTGAAGAGTACACATTCAGCTTACTCAGGACTTTGTAAATCAAGGCAAAGATGGGATTTTATTCTAAGTGCAACTAGAGCTTTTTCAAAAATAATTTTATTTATTTATTTACTTGTTTATTTTATTGGCTGTGCTGGTCTTCGTTGCTTTGCAGGGTTTTCTCTAGTTGGGACAAACGGGGGCTACGCTCTACTTGCAGCGTGAGGACTTCTCATTGCGGTGGCTTTTCTTGCTTTGGAGCACGGGGTCTAGGTACATGGGCTTCAGTAGTTGTGCCCCCAGGTTCTAGAGCACAGGCTCAGTAGTTGTGACCTACAGTATTGTTCCTCCATGGTGTGTGGGGTTTTCCTGGATCAGGAATTGAACCCATATCTCCTATATTGGCAGGCAGTTTCTTGACCACTGAACCACTAGGGAAGCCCGCCACTGGAGAACTCTAAGCAGAGTAGTTCTAGGAGTCAATCTGCTGCTGTGGGGAGAATGCCTTGCAGGAGGCAGGGATACAAGGCGAGAGGCAGGGATTGCAGTGTCCTAGAGGGAAGATGATGGTAGCCATGGAAAAGGTGGTGAGATATGATTACATTCCAAAAGTCCTTGGCCTGCTCCTATAGAAGCCTATTGCAAACCAACCTTGTCTACATGGGACTGAGGCTGTAATAATGGTCTTTTGGCTCTGACTGCCACTTGGGAAGGCAATGGGTCTTTTGGCCCTAACCACATGGAGTGCCACTTGGGAAGTCAGTGGGATACAGCTTACTGGACCTGGGGAGGGCCAGAAGAAAGCCAGAAGCATAACCCCAACTTGACTCTGCATGGCTGCAGGGAAATCTGATTCAAAGAGCAGAGCCCAGTTTCTTGGATTTGGGGTGCAGATTGAGGATCCACCATTGTTAAGATTATGTCCTTTCTGGTAATGGACTGTGGCTACACATCCCTGGAGGCACCATGGAACACACTGGTGAGTTATGTAAAACCCATAGTAGCTAACAATTATGCAGGACTCACTCTGTACCAGATACTGAATCCCTTACCCCTATTATCTCATTTAAATCTCATAGCTGTATAGTATAAATTCCTCACTTTGTATGTGAGGAAACTGAGGCACAGAGAGGCTAAGTTACCAAATATGACCACTCTCACTTCAAAGTCTCTCTTCTGCTAAATATGGGTAGGGCTCCAGTGACTCCAAGGATGTTGAACCCTCACTCAACAACCTGTCCTGCATTTAAGGGTAGCTGGGCCAGTCTGAGGGGATTCTCCTCAGATGTACAGCCATCCATGTGGCTGATGTAGTCACTGTGGAAGTGAACTTTCCCACTGTGGGCATTAACAATACGTCTTGGTTTTCAGAAAGACCCAACAGAAGACTAAAAGAGAGTGTCCAGCCCTCAGCAATTTGACATTGCTGGTCCACCAATGCCATGGCTCAGCTCTAACCAACGTACTGCTTACCCTCATGGTGGAAATCCTTAGCAACAAATTCATTCAGCAATTGTTTATTGCATTACTAAGTGCCAGGTGCTAAACCAGCCGACTAAAGGTTTACATGGAACAAAGCCACTTTCTGACTTCCGATTCTCACAGGTTAGTGTGGCAGCCAACAGGCAGACTGGCTAAAGTTCACAAAATAAGAGAATTAACAACACAAATTACTTTCGTAAATATTTAACCTGAAACTGCAGATCACAGAAGAGAAATGTGTTAGCTGAGTAGAAATTAGAATCTAGAATCCAGGTGGGTTGAGGCAGTCAGAGAGAGACAGATTTAAGAGAGGTAAGGGGAAAATGATTGAGGTTATTCTGGAGGAATTTGGAATATTTCTAAGGCTTCCAGACATTTCACTGTGAAAGGTAGCATCTGGCTGCATTTCTGCCTGAGGCCAGTGTCCTCTGTTGAGGCTGAAAGCACTTGCCATCTGCTTGATAAAACTAATGTTGATACAGGAAGTTATTTTGTTTCTGACCTCTGTTTTGCCTGGGAGAGATGGAGCAAATCTAATAGCACGCGGAATGGGGGAAATATGTTCTGGGGAAGCTTCCAGGCTAAAATCTGACTGCTCTTAGGAACTCTAGATTAGGCAGTGAGTGAGAGCTGCTTGGGAATCATTTATCAATAATTTGCATATCGGGAAAAAAGACCAATCTTCTTTGGCAGGAGGAGAGCTGGGAATCTGAGAACTCCGGTGTCCTAAAAAGCCTCCCTCATCCACCTGACTTTCTCAGATATACGGAAGATCTTTGGGTCTTCAATGGGGAAAGAATCACTTGGACAGGAAGAAGAGAAAAACAGGGAAGATTTCTGGTAAATGTCCCACCCTTTCTTCTAACATAAAATTCCTCATCTGGGTCGTATTACAGAGAGGGGGACAATGTTTCCAGAAGGTTGCATGAAAACATTTTCTGGGAAAGAGAATTGAAGGCTCCTGGAGCCCCCTTCTTCAACTCCTCGGCTGGATTATTAGTTCTTCGACACTTTGGAAAGATCCATGACTTTGGGGTGACAGGGAAAGGGTGGGGAGAGCCCCAGGTGTTTAGAACAACTAACCAGAGCACACTGCTTTATCTTTCTGATGAATAAAAATTCTTCTATTCTTAATATTGACTCTTTGCTATTTAAAATGCAAACACGTTAATCCTATTTTGAGGTTACCTTTCAGTTCTATTAATGTTCTTTTTTTCCTTACTGAAGGATTTTATTTTCATTTGGTCAGCTTTACCTTGGCCTTTATAACTTTCACCTTGAGTTTTACACATAAAGAAGCCTTCCACAGCCACTACCATAGATTATTGATATTATTACCATAATCTAGTCTCTTTCCATAGTACGCCTCCTGCAGGAGCATAAGCTGTCCTGTTGAACTTAGATGGGGCCAGATAACTTGCTGGTCAATGAAATGCAAGCAGGAATGACAGATAGCACATATGAACAGGAGCTTCAGGAGTGCTTCCCATGCTTCAGCACCCTCTGTAAGGGTATTATTAATGTTTCCAGAGAGATACTGCTCCATCAACTAGGGACCTAGGATGAAAGCCACATGGAAGACAGTTCAGCTGACCCATGATGGGTACATAGCTCAAGCAAAAACAAGAACTTTAACGTAGTTACTCCTGTGACTTGAGAGGCGGTGTTATGACAGCACAACCCAGTCAGTCTATCCTGTTTCTAGCCTTTCTCTTATGCCTACTGTTGTATTAGAAACAGAGTCTTAATTAGTAATTACCTAGATCATCCAACTAAGACTAAAAATAAGTATAACCTCTCATCTGAAAATCCTAAGAAACAAACTAACAGTGTCAGAAATATACACAAACCACCTCCTCAAAGGTTTTACATGTTTGCTATTTTCTTTGTAAATTCAGCATTCCAGAATGCAGAGTAACAAATGGTGAGAACTGAAAAGGAAGTGTAAATACTTGAGGGAAAGGCAGAGAGTTGCATTAAAACCACCTTGGAAACATTTGGCTTCAGGGTTTCAGTGTTGCTTTTCCTCCAGTCACACAAGGGCTCTGGAGCAGAGTGAGTTCTCCTTGGGGGAGTCTGCATCACCATTTCACCTATGATCGCCTCCCTTGGTCAATTCCTCTATCTGCTGTCTGACTCAAAACTCCGTATCCAGTGGCGACACTGGATTGCCTGAAGAGGTGTGGAAAAGTGAAGGAAGGAATTTTCCTGGGGGAATGCTGAAAGGCAGTAGTATGCAAAGCCAGGAAACGTTTGCCAAAAATCCTATTTCTCCCAGCCTATGGATGCTGCTTATTCCTCATGAATGCAAGCATGCCTGGAGAGGCTGCTGTGTCAGAGTCACCCTGGAAGGTACTGTGCTTTCTCCAAGGTGGGACTGTGACCTAAACACCCCCGGATTTGGAACAATCAGATGCAAAGGCCAGGAAGGATTTTCAGGGGAAGGGTGTTTTTAACACTCTGGTTCAAACCCGCAGGGGCTGAGGAACTCTAGGAGATGGTATGGAGATCCTAGAAAATGTTCAAAACTGCATCTTCCCAACTTTGAAAGGATCTTTATAGCCTCCAAGTTAGCCAGTAATGAGAATTGATGGAGTCTAGTCAGAATCACATTTCTATATAATTAAGACCTAATTCTGCTCTTCTGCCCAAATTTTGGTGTTGAATGGCAGCCAAAATTTGACTCTTTTTAAGCTTGAAGTCAGGGCAAATGGTACTGCTTCAATCCCCCTCCACAACCACCTCTGCGATTCAGCAGAGATTCACAGACGTATAAATCAGTGTTGGCTCCATTTAGAGGAGGATGGGGAGCTGGACAGCTCCCAGAGAAGTCATACCCAGAACAATTAGTTACCAGCAAAACACATTCCAAACAGCATATCACAGAAACTGGAACCTCCCGAATTTGAAGAACAGAAGCAGCTGGAAAAACAGGAAAAAAAATTGGTAAAAATCCTAATACAAGGCTACATTTTTGCTTAAGAGTGAATATATGTGTCCTCTCCAAATTAATGTGCTGAAACCTAATCCCTAAAATGATGGTACCTGGAGGGTAGGACCTCTGGGAGGTGCTTAGGTCTTGAGGACTCTGCCCTTGTGAATGGAAATCATGCCCTTAGGAAAGGGACCCCAGAGGCTCCAGGCCTCTTCCCTTATGTGAAGATGCAGAGAAAAAACAGCTATGATCCAGGAATCTGGCATCTACCAGACACTAAGCTCCAGAACCTCCTCCAGAAGGATGAGAAATAAATATTTATTGCTTATAAACCACTCAGTCTGTGGAATTTTTGTTACAGTACCCCGAATGGACTGGGACAACTTCAGACAATGAGATTAAGAAACAGAGAAGTTGCTGCAGCTGTTATTTGAAGTCCTAACCTGGTGGGTCAGTGGTGAAGAACCCACCTGCCAAAATGCAGGAGACATAGGTTCTATCCCTGGGTTGGGAGGATCCCCTAGAGAAGGCAATGGCAACCCACTGAAGTATTCTTGCCTGGGAAATCCCATGGACAGAGGAGCCTGGACAGTCCCCGGGGTTGTAAAAGAGTTGGACACAACTTAGCAACTAAACAAAAATCATGAGAAAAGGACGCTCCAAAATGGCACTGGAAGAATGCATCAGTGAATTAGATGATGGAGAGCAGGAAAGGATATCAACTGGACCAAATCAAAGGCAGTCTCATCACTTCCTTCATGGGAAGGAATCCAAAGGAACATATTATTCAAGTTAGTTGTTACCATGATAGCTGTACTGAAGATACCATGTAGTAAAATTCAATATGATTCTTACTCCATAGCTGATGTGCAATCATTTTGAATTTATATAGATATTTAAACTCCCAAGGTAAAAAATCCTTTCAGGCTTTTTCTATTAACAGATAGATATCTGACAGGTCTAGATGGATAGACCCCTCTGCCAGGGAAAGTCAAGACTCCAGTGCCCAGACTGGAGAGCTCAGATAACCAGCCCTCCTTACATAAGTGCACCAGGACAAGGCTTAGTCCCACCTGGGTGTGCTCCAAGGTACCCTCCACATCTGCCACCTCCTTCCATCCTCACAATGTCTTTGTAAGGCATGTAGGGTAGATATTTAACAGATAAGGAACCTGAGGCCCAAGAAAGTGAGGGTCACAAAGTTGGCAAATGGCAGTGCTTTTTGCCTCCAGCCCCTGCCACCTATTTGCCAAACCCTTCCAAAAAGATGCTGTGAACACAGTGCTCAAATAAACAAGGAAAGACATGTCTTAGATACTTCTTTGCCAGCTTTTTTGAGATTTACCCTGAGCCAGAGGTGGATCCTCGACAGACATATCTAAAACATGAGCTCTTGCTGCATCCTGGCCTTGGCTGATGGGTCCAAGTGGATACCTGTTCCATTCAGAACACATATACAAACACACACACACACACACACACACACACGCATGCACACACACACACACACACACACTCTCTCTCTCTCTCTCTCTCTCTCTCTCTCCTAATTCAGAGAGAGTCATTGGAGCTAGATTTTGTTAGGGGAGACTTTCTGAAGCTGTTCTCAGATACTGGTGAAATACTTCAGTATCCATTCTATTTTTAATATAATTTTTTTTAAAAAAATTTTGTCTAATCACTTTCTGCTACTTGCAATCAAAAATTCATAACTAGCAACACAATTTCTGAAGTCTCTCCCATTCTGCACCTTAAACTTGTGTTTTCACATAATATTTCTTGCTTTTACCCAAATGCAATTCTCTCTTCATTGATTACCTTACGTCTATTTCTCTAACAATGACAAAGTTGGGGTACTTTCCATTTTGGCCACATTTCCTTTGGACTCATGAAGTACTGACCTTCTCAGATGACCAAGGAAACAAATCAGAGGTTGGAGAGCAAAACCACACTTAGGCACTTAGGAGGGATGAATGGACTGGGAGAAAGCCAATGAGATTGTGAAATCCCTGCTAAATTAATAAACTCTCTGTCAAATGGCCTCAATTCCTCTGAACATTAAAAAGGTACGAAGAGTCTGTCTCAAGCCCACCAAAACTAACTGATTGATTCCCACTGCAGGCTGGATCAGTTCAGCATCCTTAAATCACCTTTCTTTTGAGCAGAGTTTGCATTTCATGAAATACCAGACCAGCAGTCTGGTAGGTAAAATGACACTCAGAAGAAGAGTATTATGAGCTCTAAGCTTGTGAGTGGAGTTATACATATGTAAAAAAAATCATTTAAACCTTAATCTCTGCCTTTGCTTGAAATGAGGGAGGCAAGGATGGACTTTCAGTGGCTCTTCCATTTGATAAGGCTGAGCACAGTCCAGTTCAGTGCAGTGCAGTCACTCAGTCATGTCCAACTCTTTGCAACTTCATGGACTGCAGCATGCCAGGCTTCCTTGCCCATCACCAACTCCTGGACTTTGCTCAGACTCATGTCCATCAAATTGGTGATGCCACCCACCCATCTCATCCTCTGTCATCCCCTTCTTCTCCTGTCTTTAATCTTTCCAGCATCAGGGTCTTTTCCAATGAGTCAGTCCAATGAGTCTTCACATCAGATGGCCAAAGTATTGGAGCTTCAGCTTCAGCACCTGTCCTTCCAAAGAATGTTTAGGGTTGATTTCCGTTAGGATTGACTGGTTTGATCTCCTTGCAGTCCAAGGAACTCTCAAGAGTCTTCTCCAACACCACAGTTCAAAAGCATCAGTTCTTCAGTGCTCAGCTTTCTTTACAGTTCAACTCTCACATCCCTACATGACTACTGGAAAACCACAGCTTTGACTAGATGGACCTTTGTCAGCAAAGTGATGTCTCTGCTTTTTACTATGCTTTCTAGGTTTGTCATAGTTTTTCTTCCAAGAAGCAAGCATAGTTTAATTCTTGCCTGCAGTCACCATCTGCAGTGATTTTGGAGCCTCCCAAAATAAAGTCTGTCACTGTTTCCATTGTTTCCTCATTTATTTGCCACGATGTGATGGGACTGGATGCCATGATCTTCATTGTTTGAATACTGAGTTTTAAGCCAGCTTTTTCATTCTCCTCTTTCAGTTTCATCAAGAGGCTCTTTAGTTCCTCTTCGCTTTCTGCCACAAGGGTGGTGTCATCTGCACATTTGAGGTTATTGATATTTCTCCCAGCAATCTTGATTCCAGCTTGTGCTTCATTCAGTTTGGCATTTGGCATGATGTACTTTGCATATAAATTAAATAAGCAAGGTGACAATATACAGCCTTGACATACTCCTTTCCCAAAGGCTGAGCACAAGTCACTGTGAATTAAAAAACAACAAATGGAGCTGTGAGACAGCATGGCTGTGCCTTGAAGCCTTCCTGGGGCTTTCTAGGCTGCTCTGTAGGGTTATGGGGAAAGCAGATCTGGCCTGCACACCAGAGAAGGGGCACAAGTAGCTAAAGAACTGCACACAGAGCCCTTCTCATCTCTAGGTAGCATCAAGCATGGGTAACCAAGAGGGTATTTTATGAGCCTCCAGAGTCTACTTCAGTGTGGCTAAAGGTACTTTTAATTGGTTTTCTATTCAGAGGCATTAAATTAACTTTACCTAAAAATATTGCTTACTTAGGTCAATGAAGGAAAATTGGATTTAGATTTAGAGTCTCTGCACAGCTGCAAAATAAGCTCTAAAACCTTTGCATTTGTACCACAGCATATGGGAAAAGTGAAGAGCAAATGACTTTGCAACTCCTGATTTGAGTGTAAGTACTATTATGTCTGACACCAACTACTTTTCCACTCTTTCTGTTTGATATAGGGGGAAAATAAAAAGGTTAAACAAACAGAGTCAGATTTGGATTCCTCTAAGCTGTTATCACCACTGATAGCTAAACCACCTCACTGAGGTGGAGGCAGTATCAGAGACAGGCAGTAAGGCCTTGCTCTGTTAGAAATATTTAGACACAGAGAAACAGCACTGAGGAGTGAGTCCTGAGACTCAGATCTGAAGCCCAACTTTAAACATGCAGTTTCTCCTGACTAAGCCTGGAAAATAAAGAATCTCAAGAGTCAATCATCTCTAAACTCCTTCCCGGTTGGAATCATGCTTATAAATAAACATTTTCTTTATTATTTTTATTATCCTAAAATTCGGGTAAATTTAAACTCCAAAAGTTTCATGCAAAATCTGAACATTAAAAGCTCTTTTTATTTTATTGAAGTACAGTTGATTTAATGTTTTGTTAATTTCTGCTATACGGCAAAGTGATTCAGTTATATAAATGTATATATATATATANAGCTAAGGAACTGCACACAGAGCCCTTCTCATCTCTAGGTAGCATCAAGCATGGGTAACCAAGAGGGTATTTTATGAGCCTCCAGAGTCTACTTCAGTGTGGCTAAAGGTACTTTTAATTGGTTTTCTATTCAGAGGCATTAAATTAACTTTACCTAAAAATATTGCTTACTTAGGTCAATGAAGGAAAATTGGATTTAGATTTAGAGTCTCTGCACAGCTGCAAAATAAGCTCTAAAACCTTTGCATTTGTACCACAGCATATGGGAAAAGTGAAGAGCAAATGACTTTGCAACTCCTGATTTGAGTGTAAGTACTATTATGTCTGACACCAACTACTTTTCCACTCTTTCTGTTTGATATAGGGGGAAAATAAAAAGGTTAAACAAACAGAGTCAGATTTGGATTCCTCTAAGCTGTTATCACCACTGATAGCTAAACCACCTCACTGAGGTGGAGGCAGTATCAGAGACAGGCAGTAAGGCCTTGCTCTGTTAGAAATATTTAGACACAGAGAAACAGCACTGAGGAGTGAGTCCTGAGACTCAGATCTGAAGCCCAACTTTAAACATGCAGTTTCTCCTGACTAAGCCTGGAAAATAAAGAATCTCAAGAGTCAATCATCTCTAAACTCCTTCCCGGTTGGAATCATGCTTATAAATAAACATTTTCTTTATTATTTTTATTATCCTAAAATTCGGGTAAATTTAAACTCCAAAAGTTTCATGCAAAATCTGAACATTAAAAGCTCTTTTTATTTTATTGAAGTACAGTTGATTTAATGTTTTGTTAATTTCTGCTATACGGCAAAGTGATTCAGTTATATAAATGTATATATATATATATATATATATATATTCTTTTTCATATCCATTTCCATTATGGTTTATCCAGGATATTGCATATAGTTCCCAGTGCTATATAATAGGACCTCATTGTTGTTTATCCTTCCTATGTATATTAATTTACATCTTCTAATCTGAAACTCCCAATCCATCCCTCCCCCTACCTCCTCTTCCTTGGCAGACAAAAATATGTTCTCTATATCCGAATCTGTTTCTTTTTCATAGATATGAACATAAACTATTATTTATCTAAAATTGAAACACCTCAAAGTTCAAATAATCAGAATGATCTTTGTGAAAACATGTAATGTTCATATTAATGGTTACAACATTGTGCAATATTCTAAATGAACTTCAAAATCATAAACAAAAGATAAGTTTCTGTTCACTTCAGCTTTAAAAAGTATATTCTAATTCTCTTCCTGGAAAATTCTCAGGAGGTGAGAGACAAATCAGAGAAGTTCAAAAAAGATGAAGCCTCTGCTATTACTCCACCAGATTCTTTAAATCTCAATAGTGAGGCTGTGGTTTGCATTGATATTTCCCCCCTTGTAAGTAAATCTCCTTTCATTTGAACTTGCCTCATTTCCATCAGTTATTCTTGGCATCCAGAAAAGACATGATGGTTTTCAGGGTTTTGTTTGTTTGACTAAAATCAGAAAGCTGCCAGGCCAGCAACAAGAAGAGTCACAGATGGCTTCATTTCTTTGGATCTTGAAATGACTGACCCCACCTGGAGGAAAAGTTTCTCTAAATTAAAACTTATGTAAGAGGAAATTTCTTTCATTTTATAGTAGAGAGCTAAGTGCAACCATTTAAGATGTCTATCTTTTCCCAGAGAGAGCACAGTTGTTCAGTCAAGATGCTCAGAATAGCACAGGCTAGGTACTCACCAGGCACTGAACACCTGCTGATGGCTGAGATGCTGTGCCCTCCTCAAGACCAGACCAGCCTTCTGGGTGACAGAGTCCACCGTGGCAAGTCCTACCTTGGGAAAGCATAACATGCCGTGGGACACGGGAAGGATGGGAAGAGAATTCCCTCTGAGCAGTACTTGGATTAGGGAAAAACTTCAGAGAGGGTTGGATTGACCTTTTCTTTACAGTCTTTTTTTTTTTTTATGCATTGCATAATAGTAATCAAGGCCAGCAGACTGTAGAGAAAGACAGATGGGGTTCAAATCCCAGTTGAGCCACTTATTAGCTGAGTGACCCTAGGTAAGTTACTGAACCTCTCTGTGCTTCACATTTCCCACTGTCAAAGGAGATAATGACCATGCTTGCTTTCTAGGGTAGTTGTGAAGATTTAAAGCCCCCAGACTCAGGCCTGGTATGAGCCGCTTTGGAAGTTCTTATTTTCCTTCAGTGTTTTAGGTAATGTCTCACCCATTTATCCTCAATCTAACATCTTCAAGGTTCTCACATATAGCAGTCGTTGTTGTTTATTTGTGAAGTTGTGTCCTGCTCTTTGTGACCCTATGGACTGTAGCTCACCAGGCTTCTCTGCCCATGGGATTTCCCAGGCAAGAATACTAGAGTGGGTTGCCATTCCTTCTCTATGGATCTTCCCAACCCAGGGATCAAACCCATGTCTTCTGCTTGGCAGGTGGATTCTTTACCACCGAGCCACCCATATTGTAAATTCCTTAAAGGCAAGGCTATATCTTCCTCATGTTGGTATGCGTCGTGAGCACAATGACTTTCACGTAGTTGGTCCCGAATTTATTCCACACATAACTGTAAGAAGTAAAAACAAATAAACAAAACTCATAAAAACAGAGAAGTAGAGGGTGGCTTTTGGAGTCATACAAACTTCAGTTCCGGCTCTGTTAATACTGTCTGTGGAACCTTGCACATTAATTCTATCTGTCCCTAACCTACTCATTAGTAGGAAGGGAAAAATCACAGGACCTCCTTTGTAGGGCTGTTGGAGGCTTAAATGAGACAATGTGTATAAAGGACCTAAAAGGCACCTGCTGCTGTTGCTGCTAAGTCTCTTCAGTCGTGTCCGACTCTGTGCGACCCCATAGATGGCAGCCCACCAGGCTCCCCCATCCCTGGGATTCTCCAGGCAAGAACACTGGAGTGGGTTGCCATTTCCTTCTCCAGTGCATGAAAGTGAAAAGTGAAAGGGAAGTCGCTCAGTCGTGTCTGACTCTTCGCGACCACATGGACTGCAGCCTACCAGGCTCCTCCGCCCATGGGATTCTCCAGGCAAAAAGCACCTAGCATTTAGTAAAAGTTCTTAGCCATAGTTGCAATTATCTTGTTCCCTCCATCTTTATTATAGTTGCTGCCTCCTAAGTTGCTTCAGTCATGTCCAACTGTGCGATCCTATGAACTATAGCCTGCCAGGCTCCTCTGTCCATGGAATTCTCCAGGCAAGAATACTGGAGTGGGTTATTATGCCCTTCCCTAGCTGATCTTCCCAACCCAGAGAATGAACCCATTTCTCTTCCATCTCCCACATTTGCAGCCAGGTTCTTCACCACCAGCACCACCATTACTTTGGGGCAATTTTGTTTGTGGGGAAACATACCTCCACTTACCGATGACCTCTAAGGAGAAAAATGTATCCTAATGCAATATGACCATTAACGATAATGATTATGAACCTGAGCTAATTTAAAAAAATTCTAAATATGCTAAGCATATCTGCTTAAGAATTCCAGGAAGTAAGTTTAGTATTTTAGGAAACTATCCCAAACACTTGCAAATGTCAGCACTTCAGAAGAGTCCCCCAGAGAAGGCACTGGCAACCCATTCCAGCACTCTTGCCTGGAAAATCCCATGGATGGAGGAGCCTGGTAGGCTGCAGTCCATGGGGTCGCTACCAGCCGGACATGACTGAGCGACTTCACTTTCACTGTTCATTTTGGTGCATTGGAGAAGGAAATGGCAACCCACTCCAGTGTTCTTGCCTGGAGAATCCCAGGGACGGGGGAGCCTGGTGGGCTGCCGTCTATGGGGTTGCACAGAGTCGGACACAACCGATGTGACTTAGCCGCAGCAGCAGCAGAAGAATCCCCATCATTTTGTCCCTAGCCATATGACAATATGATCTATAGTTCACCTGTGTAAAGGCATTGTAAAAGTCACTAGGTGGCAGGCCCTATTTTTCCTTAGTACAGCTAGGGGAAAATGAGGGACAGAGAAACGTCTGGCTCCAAGATAACAGAATCAGTGGCAAAACTTATTTTAAAATATCCATTCATTCTCAAGGCCTCAGCCAAATACCAGATGCAAAAGCAAATCTCCCCGAATTGTTAAGTATAACTTCTAGCATATTGTATATACTTCTAGTATAACTTATGTATATGCTTCTAAAAGAGCATGTCATTAAACTGAACCATCAAAAATCCAAATCTTCAGGGGAGATGATGTGACTCAAATATATAGCATTCTGGTGGCCTTGCTTGTTGAAAAGAAGAACTTCAAGTATGGCATCAATTGAGATCCAATCAGGAGATAGAAATGATGCCAGTTATTTTAACAGAGAGAAAACAATATAAAAAGTTGTTAACTTGGTACTGAAACACTCACTGAAAAGGAAAAGAGAATGCTATCGTGGAGGCAGCAGCAGCTGGAGGCAGCTACCAATCCTAGACCTGGAGGAGCAAAGGAAAGATGTTGGAACTATTAAAACTTACACTTGGAAATGGGGTGCCATGGAACTGAGACTCAAATGCCTTAGAAAGGGCATTGGACTAATTATCTTATAATAACAGATAATATAATATAACTGCCAAAATACTGACTCACTATGCAGTACACCTGAAATGAACACAGTATTATAAGTCTACTACACTACAATATGGGGAAAAAAGGGGCAGCTGTTTGGCTGGTGCTGGTTTCCCTCAGGTTGGAGGGTGGGCTCTATGGACCGGACCCAGACCTATAAAGAAAGGGCTTCACCCACCAGCTGCTGACTCCTCAGAAGGATGTGAGGAGGCTGATTCTAAACATTAAGAAAACTGTCTCCTGGATCCAACTGCTTCTCCGGGAATGAAATGTGACTGAGGAGGTGAAGCTTTGCTTGGGTGATTCAAGGACAGGAGCCAAATGGAACAAAGGAAGTCCTTTTACTAAACCCTCCTCCTATCTTGCTTTTAGCACATGCAGTCTACTGAGCTGAACCTGAAAGCAGCTGGCGAAGCAAAAACATGCTTTGCAGAGTCAAGTCTGGTTGACACCACAAAGGAGTAGGGGAAAAAAAGGCCAGTTGGCACATGTGCTTTTAAAATATTTTGTTTCACTTTATTATAATTTATACCCAATCTAGAGATCTGCCTCCTATATTTGGCTTGGCTCCTGTTTGCAAACTTCCTATCAGAACTAAGGTAAGGGACTTCCCTGGTGGTCCACTGGTTAAAAATCCACCTTACGATGCAGGGGACGTGGCTTTGATCTCTGAATGGGGAACTAAGATCCCACGTGCCTTGGAGCAGCTGAGCCCACACGCCACAGCTAGACAGTTCCTGCACTGAAATTGAAAGATCCTGTATGACACAATTAAGACCTGATGCAGCCAAATGAAAAAACAGCCATAGCTAAGGTAAGAAAACTGCCTTACCAATCCAAATATGTTGTCTTTTTTAGACTTTTAGATTAAAACTAGAGATTAAAAAAAAAATAATAACAGCAGATTTTTTCTACCCCAAAGCCCTACAAAATTATGATGTATCCACTACACTTATTTTCATAAATGCTATTTATTATGAGAAAAATTATACATATGAATCTGCAATTTGTAAAAGACCATTGAAACGTAATACAGAGAACCTAATGGACTCTATAATGTTTCAGTAAATAATTATAATGAATAACTTTAGAAATGGTACTGCTAATGGAATCTACATATCACTGGAAAATGCTCAGTGCTTTTGTTGTTATTGGCTTTGTTTGAATTATTGCAAAGAATGAATTGTGCAAGACACGTAATCCCTAACCCAACCTGTTAAAACTTGATTTTGTTTTGCTCAAAAGTAACTAAGGAGTTGCATTCATATTCAATGGAGACTGACTCGGAGATATTTACCCAAAGAATATACTCCTATTCATTTAGGAGAGCTGTCAATTCAAGAAGTATACTTAGGATGGCTTTAACAATGCATAGAATAACTTTGTAGATTAAGTTTAAAACAAGGTCTGTAATTCAAGCAACCAATAGTGCCTTTGAAAAGATACTCCTAACACATTGACAAGGGTCTGAATCTGAGATAGGGAGATGATTGCCTCTTAGCAGTAGAGTATCTGGAAGCTCAACTAAGCTCACTTCCCATCCATCCTGTAGTGATGAATTTCTCCATGACACGGTGGGGATGCTTGGGTCACATAATATCTCACATTTGCCCTTCCACGTTTCTCCCCTTGCCTTGGGGTACAGTGATAAAGACAGTGACTAGAGTGACCTTGAAGCCTATGTACTGAGGCCAGCAGAGTGACGTCACCTTGAGTTCCTAAATGACTGGGCAGGGAGGAGATGACTCCCTCCCACCCCCCTTCATCCACAGCCTGGAACTTTCCCCTGGAGTATAATAGGAGAAATAAACCTCTACCACAGGGGCCTCCCTGGTGGTTCAGTGTCAAGACCCACTGCAGGGGGCACAGCTCCCATCCTTGGTCAGGGTCTAGGGTCCTGCATGCTGTGCAAGGTGGCCAAAAAATAAAAATAAATTTTAAAAAAGCCTCTACTACATTTAAGCTAATAATATACTTTGGGCCTATTGGGCATAAGAATTTAGTCCAATCTAATCAGTATATAAGACCAATACATCGTCTAGAGGGCTTCCCAGGTGGCACAAGTAGTAAAGAACCCACTTGCCAATACAGGAAACATGAGAGACACAGGTTCAGTCCCTGGGTTGGGAAGATCAGCCTGGAGGAGGGCCTGGCAACCCACTCCAGTATTCTTGCCTGGAGCATCCCATGGACAGAGGAGCCTGGTGAGCTATATAGACTATAGGGTCACAAAGAATTGAACATGACTGAAGTGACTTAGCATACATGCATGCACACTGTCTAGAAGGATTTGAAGTAGTCTGGATAGAGTTCCTAGAAGAAATAAAACCAAATCTAGGCTTTAACTAACAGCCACGATTAATTTAGAATCTTTTTATGCTAGGGACTAGGTCAAGAACTGACATGTATTTTCTAATTGTCAAATAGCCCTTCACATTATTGTTACTAAACCTTACTTTACAGATGAAGAAACTGAAGGTCAGAGGAGCTGGGTAATTTTCCCTAAGCCCTACAGCAATAATGAGTACTAGTCCTACAATTTGAATGCAGATATTTCTGCCTTCAGAGCCCTTGCCGGTTGGTTGGGAGACGGTATAAGGAAAGACATGGAAGTATGTATTATTATGGTAGGTGGAGGCTGGGAGTGACAATGACTGACTTTTCCTTCAGTAGTATTCTTGTAGGAAAAGGGATCCACCTTGGTCTCCCTTTCCTAAACCAGCCTTAACTTATGAAATCTAATCTGTGCTGCTCTCTTCTCCATCAATGCTATAGCAACAGGAAAGTCCAGAATAGATTATGAAAGTATTCGGAGATGATAAATAAACCAAAAACCTACACCCTCAAACAGGAACCCAGTCCATCTGACAGATGACTGAATAGAGACCAGAACACAGTAAAATGGATGATGCTTCCTATGTTATAAGGAACCTCAGGAGGATTGGAAGGGTGAGGGGTAGGGATCTTGGCAACAGAACAGAAGTCTAAACAAAGGCAAGTACACGTTGTTCAAGATCGCCAGCAATTTGCCTAGAGAATCAAGCGCTAACTGCAAGTCATTTGTTTTTAGCATGTGGATGGCCCTACAGGACTTCGAGGCAAATATACAAATGTAGGCCTGGGGATGTCTGAAGAAAACCACATCTACCATGCTTCAGGAAACCTTGCAAAGCTTTGAATAGAGGAGGTGGGCCTCAGTGAGGGGAAGGTATCAACAGTATTTCCATTGCTGCCTTTGACCTGACATGTTTAAAGTGTCAGAACTGGTCTTTTTGTTTTTAATGGAGAACATTGATAAGTCATTTATATTGTAGATGGTTCAGCGGCTCAGATTGACATGCAAAAGTTAAATAGAGCCTTCTTCTCAGCCCGCTGTTCTCCAAGACACACCCCCAAGCTCTATCCTCTTAAAGTCCTTCCTGGAATCCTGCAGCTTGCCTTAACTCATGGTGACAGAGACCAAAAAGGTTAAGGTCACTCAGACTGAGAGCACCAAGCTCTTTCACTATAGAAGCATATCAGTAGAGTCTATGGATGTCCTAAGTGCTGTCTGCCAAAAATCCCTGCCTTCTGCCTTCTGGACATGTGATACAGCATGTCATGTCCTGGTTTCTAGGTTGTCGAGTGTGGCCGTGTGACTAATTCAGGCCTGAGTTAGAAGCAGAAGAGACAATAGCACTTTCAGCCTGGAGCATTTCATTATTGGGGCAAGACCCTCCAGAATTTTCTTTCTTTCTGCCATAGTAACTGGCAGCATTTGAGATGATGGCTACTCCATGAGGCACATGTAGCCTAAGCACGAAATAAATCATTGTTATTAGAAGACACTGGGGGTGTCTCCTCTTGGCTGCCGACATGAAGTGCTTTTTCCCAGTGCTGAGCTGTCTGGCTGTGCTGGTTCACTAGTTGAACTTTCTTTAAAACCACGGGAGCGACTCAGAGCAAGCGGCTGCGACGGCCAGGCTGGCACACTCAGCGCGGCTGAGAGGAGCTACCCCACGTCAGAGGACAGAAACAGTGGCCGAGAGTGTCAAGCTGTGACGGCACAGGAACAGCTGAGAGGAGACACCCCACTTCTGAGGTCAGGGGCAGCGGCCAAGAGTGCCAGGCTGCGATGGCACAGGAACAGCTGAGAGAAGCCACCCCGTGCCCGAGGCCAGGGTCGGGGGCCGGGAGGAGACACCTCGCATCCAAGGCCAGGGTTGGGGGCCGGGAAGAACCACCCCACATCTGAGGCCAGGGTCAGGGGCTGGGAGGAGCCACCCTACGTCCAAGGCCAGGGTCTGGGGCTGCGAAGAGCCACTGATTAATTAACACTCAGCACAAGTGGCTGCCACGGGTGGCACACTCAGCGCAAGTGGCTGTGATGACTGGCACACTCAGTGGGGCCAAGAGGAGTTACCCTATGTCCGAGGTCAGGGGCAGCAGCCAAGAGTGCCAGGCTGCGACGGCACAGGAACAGANGCCAAAAGATGAAATACCAAGCTCATCTGATTGGTTTCAAGAATCCATTTGCACCAACAGAGCTTCTGCGTGTGCCAATGTGCATTCAGGAATTATGACACGTGGTTTAGTCTCTTTGGCAAAGCCCTTCCAAGAAGGAAATTACAAGTCTTCATATATTCAGAACCATTTAATAGCTGGCAAGCTATTGCCAAATTTCCTGAAATATCTTAAAGGGTTCATCCTTGTCCGGTTAGTTTTAGAGCTAAATAAACACACCACAGACAACACATGCTACATTCTCTCTAAAAGAAAAAACAATTATTCATCTCTAGCCTTGGTCCTTGGCAGTATAAACCCCAGATGGGAAAAGAACACTCTATATAAAAAATTGTGGACGGCCATGTGTAATCATGGTCTGGGGAACAGTCCATGAAATGACAGACACCAAGGTTAGAACTATAGCTCCACCATATGACNAAAGAAAAAACAATTATTCATCTCTAGCCTTGGTCCTTGGCAGTATAAACCCCAGATGGGAAAAGAACACTCTATATAAAAAATTGTGGACGGCCATGTGTAATCATGGTCTGGGGAACAGTCCATGAAATGACAGACACCAAGGTTAGAACTATAGCTCCACCATATGACAGCTTCATGTCCTTCAGCAGGTTTCATCACCCTGTCGAACCTCAATGACCTCATCTGTGAAATGGGAATTAAAAGTTGTTAGAGTGAGTGGTTCTGGATAAGTCACCTCACACAAGTGAGGGAGGCGCTCAATAAACACCTACTTCTCAAAATGCCAGGGTCTGATGATGAGTCCTCTTGATGTAGAATTCACTATGAAACATTTTTACATTGGTGTTTACCTTTCAATCATAACTTGAAACTAATATAGCCATATTCTANGTTCTGGATAAGTCACCTCACACAAGTGAGGGAGGCGCTCAATAAACACCTACTTCTCAAAATGCCAGGGTCTGATGATGAGTCCTCTTGATGTAGAATTCACTATGAAACATTTTTACATTGGTGTTTACCTTTCAATCATAACTTGAAACTAATATAGCCATATTCTAGGTTAGCTGAAAGACTCATCTGGATTCAATTTTAGGCCTCAACTTGGAATCTGCATTTATAGATATCAATACACTGGCAACAAGCGGCAACAACTTGAATTGTCATGAGCTAGGGAGGAGAGATGGAAATTAGGATCGATATAAGGAAACATCCATGCCAAATAAAGGTCCATGGTGCCTGTGGGTGGTGTGCATGAAAGTCCTGAGTTAAGAACAGAGGAAAGTGGTGGGCAAACCAAGGAATCCCCTAGTTCTAAGTCCTATAGGTGCCAAGAGGGCATGGTGCTTCTATCTTAGCATTGAACGACAGTCAGACTCACACAACAATGTCTGTCATGTTTGATTAATATTTTTTAATTTATTGGTTTTGTAGTTTTGCTTCTAAAATATGAAATTGCTTTGATTTCATGAGTGCTGTGCAAGTAGTTTTATCACTGGTTCTAGGCTTCAAATATTTAAATAAGTAAAAATAAAAACAATTCTTAGCAACAGTAGATATTCAGGCAAATTTTTGCTCCAGAGAATGATTGCATAGATTATTCAATTTCAGAAACCCAGTAATAACTGACCGCTGTTAGTATAATTATTATGAAGGAATTAAAGGGATTGATTCAAAGAATAAACAGCCTTATGTTAAGTGAAAAAGCAGACTGTCATGTTGCATAGACATGATGATTAACATTGTGTTGAAACAATTATGTCCAGGGAAAACAGCGTAAAGGAATATTCTAAATAATAATTGTTACATCTAGGTGATAAAATTGTGAGTGATTTTTTCTATTTTATGACATTTTAATTTATCCTTAAGAGACATGAATTTCATCATCTTAAAATACATATTTCAAAGGTAAGCAACCCCTACAGGCACAAGAAGACATAACTTGCAATGAATTCAGGCTGACTCCAGACCAGTCACTAAAGGGCGGGGACTCCCTCCCTTTCCAGCACTCACATCCCAAGCCCTCAGTCTCTGGTTTCAGTAGATTCCTGCAATTTGCACTTCAGATTTCTAAATATCCCCCTGGTAGCTCCAACAGATGTGATTTACAGGGCAAGTCTCTCTCTTAAAACACCTTTCCGGGAACTCTAATTCTCCACAGTACTGGTGAGTTCCAGGAACCATCTGTGCTGCAGTGAAGGTGGCCAGCCCCTCCTCATTTTCTCTCTTGGCGCGTCTCCAGGGCCCACCCCTGGCAAACGGGGAAATAGGCCCCTGATGGCTTTCTTGTCTCTCTGGTACTCCTTTTAGCCACCTCTGCCTTCTTGCTGGCATTCTTCCTTGGCCTTAGTCACAGTGCCACACCTGTGCCAGGCCTTCCTTGGCTGGGCTTCCAGCGCTGCCTGCCCATTCCTCCTTAATACTGACTTCAGATTACGTGCTGGGAATTCCTGCCTACGCCAGCTGCACTCTTTAGTGCCCAAGGCTAATCAGATTACAACACAGATGCACAAATGCACACACACATATGTATATTAGACACACTGCACACACACACACGCACACACAC
>SJYA01000747.1:448420-556575 GCA_006410615.1 Neotragus moschatus
ATCTTCCCGACCCAGGGATCGAACCCAGGTCTCCTGCATTGTAGGCAGACGCTTTACCCTCTGAGCCACCAGGGAAGCCCATATATTCCAAAGCACATAAATTACTATCTTTGGAGGTGGGTCCTGCCATTGGAAGTTCTAATATCCAGCTAAGTCTGAGAACTATCTGATCAACAGTCCAAAGCTGAGGCAATCTCTCGAAGGTCTGAGAACACACTCTGAAACCAGCTGTCTAAAACTGAATTGTGGCTCCATCACAGACCTGCTACCTCTATAGCCTTAAACAACTTAATTTACCCCTTTCTCCCCTCATTTCCTTATTTGTAAAGCGGAGAGGACACTGTTAAAGATTTCTGCCTCATAGCGTGGAGGCAAGGATTACATCCCGTAACACCCATGAAGCACTGAGGGCAGTCTGGCATAGAAGGGCCTCCCTCAGGCTGCTTCATATTGATAATTACCATTACTCACCCTTCCCTAGTCACCTGGCTCAGGGGTGTTCAGTGTGGCAGCTTCAGGAATAAGGGACCAGAAGCTTTTCTTCCTGGCAGAGCTGGATCTGCTCAGCAAGCTGGAGAGGGGGTTTGCGAGTTCCTCCTTTACACCTGAAGGAGAGCTCCCTTCAGCTCCTTTGCTGGTCCCCAGTTCCCATCAGCTGCTGCAGCTAAGGATGCCAGTGGGTCATGCATATTACGCACCCTTGTTTGGACCCCTCCCCCAGGGCTCATGAGGTTCTAAGAAGTGTCTGATGGGTGTTTTTCATATAATTAGGAAACTCAGACCTTTCCTCTTTTTTTTAATTGAAGTGTAGCTGATTTACAAAGATGCGTCAGTTTCTGATGCACAGCAGAGTGATTCAGTTCTCTGTACATACACATATGCTTTTTTACATTCTTTTCCATTACGGTTTATCACAGAATATTGGCTATAGTTCCCTGTGCTCCAGAGTAGGACATGTTGTTTATCCAGTCCCAAACTCCTAATTTATCCCTGCCCCAACTCCGCCAACTTTTCCCTTTGGTAACTGTAAGTTTGTTTTCCAAGACTATGAGTCTGTTTCTGTTTCGTAAGTTTATTTGTGTCACATTTTAGATTCTACATACAAGGGAGCTGATTTTCAAGGGGGCAACTGGAGTCCTCAGAAGCCGTCGGCAGCCCTTCCAGCACCCCAGGCGTGGGAGATCCTTTGGGATGTTGCTGATGTCCATTTGCAGTCTATTCCCCAACTTCACCAACCCCAGCTCACCATCCTTGGTGTTAGAATAAACACCCTCCCGCGCTCCGCGTGCTGCACACCTGTGAGTGTTTGTTTTTAGCTGACTGTGTTGATTTAGCATTAGGCCCAGCAGGGGATGTGGTTACAGGGCTATGATAAGACTCTGAGCCACTCTGCTCACAGGAGGAAAATGCCAAGTTGGGTAATGAGCACTGAACCACCCCAGTGCTCTGGCTTAAAATATCTTTACCAAAATTATGAAAGCACCACAGAAACAAAACACAGCACCAACTGGCCTCTTTCTTAGGGTAATTTTCCCTTCCACCCTCTCTCCACCCCAGAAAGCAGCGAGGGTGTTGGAATTAGCACTGAACTTAGGAGGGAGTCCTGGGTTCTAATAATTCACTCCTCACCTGCCTATGTGAGCAGATTGCACTTGTCTCTGCCTCAGTTTCCCCGACAATGAAGAGGAGGGTTTGAATGCTCTGATCTCTACCATTCTTTCCAGTGCTTTAGCTATCATGTTGGTGAATCCACACATCCACGGGTGAATGACGCATTAAATTACTGAGCACAAATATGCATCAGGCAGCATGGGAAAGAGGAGAGACAAGAGACCAGAGGACCCTGGGAGCAAATGTGTAAACAAATAGGCACAACCAGGGGATTTGTAAGCACATGCTGGTGATGACATATGGTCAGGGGGAAACTGATTTTTGCAAACCAGGATCAGAAAATGACTTAAATTGAGGGCTGAGGGATGGTTAGTTGTTCACCAGGGTGGGACGAGTTGGAAGGGCCCTGTCATAAGTATATCTTCAATCAAAGCTGAGCTGCTGCAAAGCCTAATGTCCTGGGGAATTGTAAGCCTCTCAGAGATTCAGAAACCTAGGTTGTGAGAGGGTATATATAGGTGTGTGTGTGGGGTGTGTGTGTCTGTGTGTGTGTGTGTGTGTGTGTGTATGTGAAGGGGGATGAGATGGAGATATCAACAGAGACAAATGCTGTTGGATATCAGAAGAAAGGAAAAGTGAGTAGGGGCCACATCAAAGATGTATGATACAAAGTTCAGAGTTTAGCCTACAAACACAAAGGAGCCGATCAGAGCCAGTGTTAAGCAAAACCCAAGTAAATTCAAGCCAATGAAAACCTCATGCAAAATAGTTATATATCCAAATGCTTAAGAGATTAGAATAGGTGCTTTGTTTCAGTGGCCACACTTTTTTTTTACAGTTAGATAACAAATGTGCAAGCAGTGGTATAATCCTGTTTCCTTGCATGCTTCTTAAATGACACGACTTGAGGCTTCAGGATGTAAGTTTCCAATGTGTCAGCTTTAACTTGCAGCCTTCTTCTTAATGGCCCTTCCATTTAGACAATGCAGATGGAGAAACTATCACTTCCTAAAAGCTTTTGAGAATAATTCCCCTGGTCTCTTTCCACTCCCTGATTGCCCTTTCTTTATCATGCATTTTTCTTCTTTTTACTGTGTACCTTGATTATCATCTGGGCAAGCGGAGATTATATCATGAATATTTTATAAGCGCATAGTGCCAGTGCAGAAGAGACGATTAATAGCTGAAGGACTTGAAGGAATATGCCCATACGCCTCGCACATGCCTGGCAGAGAGTAGGGGCATAATTAGAAGAAAGCACACAGGCTATGGGGTCAGAAAGGGCAGGTGTTAGCCTTGACTAGGTCACTTGATGATTAGTGGTCCTGAGCAACTCATTTCACTCTGAGGCCCAATTTCTTCATCTGTACAATGGAGTTCATTACATTGTTAAAGAACCTTTTTAATAAAAATTAAATCATGACTCTCATACAGATATAAAAGGAACATGCTAAAGATTGTCTTTAACAGATAAATGTTAAATTATTTCAAAGGAGAAATGAAAGAAGCACGAATGTATATGATGTAAAAGAATGCTGAAATAGGTTTGCAAACAGAAACTGGCTTTTTCTAATGGGGGAAAGATGAGTAGTTGGAGAAGCCAATTTAATTGTATCGAACCAGTATATATTTGTATCCTATAGACAAGAATCATTTGTATTGCTGTCTGTTATCAAGAGGGCTTCCCTGGTGGCTCAGTGGTAAAGAATCTACCTGCCAATACAGGAGATGTGGGTTCAACCCCTGAGTTGGGAAGATCCCCTGGAGATGGAAATGACAGCCCACGCCAGTGTTCTTGCCTGGCAAATCCTATGGACAGAGGAGCCTGGCCAGCTACATTTCACGGGGTCACAAAGAGCCAGACACAACTTAGCAACTAAACAACAACTGTTATCTATAACCTACAGAGTAACAGAATAGCTTAAAGGCAACGAAAGCTCCCCTCTAAGAATCAGAATGAGATAACCTGAAAGAGTGTACATTAAACTATGCACCGCTTTCCACTGAGGCAGCAAATTTTCTCTAGAACACCTAGCTGGCATCCTCTTGTTGCCAGGAGGATTCTATTTCACGAATGTCGAACACCTTGTATAGTTTTGAGAATATACCAGTTGCCCAGCAAGTGATCACTGGCTTCATTAGTATTAATGTAGGTTATAAAGAAAATTGCTTCTTGGGTAAGTTGTTGCTCATCCAACCAGAATCCATACTCTTCCATCTCCCTTATCTAATGGCATCCAGTGGAGTGCTGGGCACTGGCTGGGTGCTCAGTAAATTTTTTAATAAGAAATTTATATTAAGGATAACACTCTGATGAGCTGTGAAATAGATTTTTTAAACAATTGAAGATTAACCTTCTGAGTTAGAAGAGATGGCAAGGGAATCTAAATGACTGCTGGCATCGTGCTCTTTCTGAAAGTCAGTGGCCCTTGGTCCCTATTCATGTAAAATGATGGTGGTTGAAAACTTCTCTGCCCTGAGCTCTTCCCACTGGAGACCAGTGTAAGTTTCATTGAAAACGAGCTTTCTCCTGGTTCTAAGTCCTTGTCCAAACACAGCTCTCACTGTGCCTGCTATGACATCCAGTTGTATTTTCTTCGGGGAAGCAAAACCAAATTATGATGGCACCATTGTCACTGGCAGTTGAATTCTTGTGGGAAGCAGACAAGACAAACACTCTGCTTCCTGAGCTCACTCCCATTTTAAGTGATATGGAAGCAAAGAGAGAAGGGGAACTTGGTAAAAGAGCATGTGTGTGTGTATGTGCACACATGTGTGTGATTAAATAGTAATAACTAAATCAGTCATCCCAAATGTGAAATGTTGTTCTTGGCATAAAGCTGAAATAATTTTTTGGTGGTAAAGAGGGACGTGGGGTTGGGAGGGGAATAAAAGTTGGGTGTGTCTTGGAACTGTCTCTGGTTTTAGTGGTTTGGACCCCAAAGTGGTTTCATTTACCTGTTTCTTCTCCTCCTTTTGAAGTTCTCCCATTTTAGAATGGTAATAAGGAACCCTTCAGTTTGCACTTAGCAGTGAACTTGACTTTCAAGAGCTAGAGAATAACAGAAAAGAAGACCCTTGTTTTTCATCAGCTGGACAGAGTCTCTGGTTCCCCAGCCCACCTTGCACGCCTTCAGGCATACTGCTTGAAACGTGGAGAAACACTGGCCTAGAGACCAAACTTAACTTAATCCTCCCATAGCTACGAATCAGTCCTCCATGCATAGAAAGAGATCTTTTGACTAGACAAAAACTCATGTGGGGAGAGGAATGAGCCAGGGTGGCGGGAAAGGAATGAAGCCTTTAACTGGAAACCAAAACTCACTTTAGGAAAAGACAGGGCTAGTCTCGTTTTATCAGTAATGTATAGCCTTTTTTATAGATAAGATAACTTTTAAATTTATTTTTCTTGCCACATCACATTACATGTGGGATCTTAGTTCCCCTACCAGGGATGGAACCCACACCCTCTGCATTGGAAGGTCAGAGTCTTAAACACTGGACTGCAGAGGAAGTCCCAGGGGTATTCTTTTAATTGAGGGGCTAACTAAATTATTTCATGAGTTTCTAGTTAAAGCCCCATTCTTCCAAAAAAAAAAAAAAAATCTCATGCTTTGCAAAAGAATATCAGAAAGTCCACAATTTTGAGCTTCAGTTCTGTGACTCAAGCATTTGTTAAGTTACAAAGATGCATGTATGCAATTCTCTCTTGAAATCTCAAGGAAAGATGTGATTATCTAATTGAATATGAATTATGGGTGCTTTTGAGTACCTGAAGAATCCCATACCTTAGAAGGAGTCTCCCATGCACATTGTGAGTTGCACTTTTCACCCATTGCAAAGTACAGAAGCTGACTACTCTGGCTAATTTAAGCACCAGAGGGATTTGGTGGAAGGAAATGGAGTGGGAGAGGAAATAGAGTTGTTTTGGGATCCAGGCAGCAGGAACTTCTAGTGGGCACGATTTCTTGTGAACTGCCAGTGGAATGAAGCAGATCAAGTCATTTCCCCCTTGCTGTAAGCACAGTTCCTGGAGAGGAAGTCATTTGACCTAGGTTAGACTCCAGGTCCCTCCATGGCTAAAGGATGTAAAGCTTATTGACCAGCAGCACCATCAGGATCGAAGTCTATTTGGAGTGAATCAAGGTCGTAAAGAGAAATCAAATTCCTGATGTTACCAAGAGAGAAGAATGGGCAAGCAAAAACCACAAACGTCTGCTAAACACATCTACTCAGAGCGGTCTGCATGTCATAGGAATAGGGGAGCTATAAACCTTTGTCATGGACCCCAGCTCTAAAACCTGGGATCTAAAAATCCCTGACTAGGCTACACCCTACCACCTTGAGACGCATCCTCAACACACTGTATTTCCTGAGTGCATGTGTATTGTTGGAGGACCTAAAAGGCAAGAACATTGGGGGAACCTGATAGAAACAACCAGAATGAATAACAAGAAACAAAAAGCTGAAAACAGTAAAACCAAGTTTTTCTCAGACCAGATCCTAGATTAAGTCATTTCCATGTAAAGATGTAACTCTTATACCAGCCACAGGCTCCTAACCAGAGATCTGGTGTACATGCATGGATCCCAGTGCCACTACAGCGACTAAAGTCCCAGGGAGGATGATCAAGAGAGACCTTCTATGAAGAGTGATACCCTGGAGTGAGTGGGCTTGACTTCTGATTTCCATGGAGTGAGTACAGCACCAGAGACAGAGAGTTTCTCCCCATCTCAGCAGGGGATGTGGCATGACCTGGATCTGAGGGAGCCTGGGACGCAGACCTGAGGACCAGCGAACTCACAGAGCACCTCTAACACAGCTTGTCTTATACATGTCTACAGACTATGAGGAGAAACGAGCTTCTCTCGGATGACTTCACTGTTTAAGAGCTTCACGACACAGTTCCTAAACAACTGCGGCAGAAACCCTGTGAGATCCACTGTGACTCTTGTCTCTTCCTACTTCTCTAGGTGCTTCCCAGACTCCTTTCACTCTCATACACTAACCTTCTACACCCACAGGAGGTCACACTGGCCTCCGTTCCAACTCCTTATCCTCCCTAAGACCTCAAGGCTTCATCACATTGTACCCCTGCCAGATATGATCTCTCATAATCCTGGCTAACTCCAAATTATTCTTCAGCCTAAGCTTCAAGTTTATCCCTCGCAGAAATCTCCGCTGATGCAGATTAGATCAGGCCCCCACCCATCAACCTGTACATGGCACTTCACACGCTGGCAAAGTACTTTGTGCTATTCTGTTATATTCCTGTCTTCCTAACCTGGTAAACTCTGAAAGGATATGGGCCATACCACCTTATTCACTTTCATAACCCCAGTGCCAGGAACATGATAGATGACCATTAATATATGTTGAATAACCTGTGAAAAATGATACTGAAGAAGAGGATCTATCAAGGACAAATAGTAAAAGGAAATTAGTAAATGTAGAGAATGATATAATACCCGCTAATGAACGTAAAGGGGCAAGCAGATATAAAGCATAAGACACTGACAGAACTGTAGCATATCTTTCATTATTTCAACCTCAAAAAAGAAGGGAATCAAAGAAGCATATGGAATGTAGCCGAAGAGAGTTAAGGTTTTAGTTAAAGCTAAGAGCTCATGAATCACATTTGGTTGCCCTAGCAACAGAACCACCGATACAGTCTTATGATAATATTATAATATGAAAAAGCAAATACAAATAAATTAAGAACTTATCAGAAATGGAGCAACGGATGGTTCAGTTAGATTCACCTTTGCTGATGATCTAAGGTGAAATCTTGGAAAAGACTGTGTTGCAAAGGATGCCATCCTAGAACTTGAGTTATATGTTAAAGGGTTAAACCAGGTCACAGAATTTGGTAAATCAGTTTTAAAGTCTATATGGGGAAGCACATAAGGCTATGATCAACTAAGATGGTTTTAAATAACAAAACAAAATACCAGACTTGATGGANTGATGATCTAAGGTGAAATCTTGGAAAAGACTGTGTTGCAAAGGATGCCATCCTAGAACTTGAGTTATATGTTAAAGGGTTAAACCAGGTCACAGAATTTGGTAAATCAGTTTTAAAGTCTATATGGGGAAGCACATAAGGCTATGATCAACTAAGATGGTTTTAAATAACAAAACAAAATACCAGACTTGATGGACATGTCAGTTATCTTTAAGCACAATTGAGGTGCAGAACCCACAATGACAAAGCCTCAGTGGCAGAACACAATAAGCATTTATTTTGGCTTATACATGTACAGGTTGGCTATAGAGTTCTGGTGACTTAAGCCAAATATGGCTATTTTGGCTAAGCTCTTTTGTAAGGGCAGCCGGTTTGCTGGCTGGGCACTGGCTGGTCTAGGCTGGTCTCCACTTGGGTTGACTTTATCCTGTATCATGTGCTCCCTTATCTGTCAGCACACTATGTGAGTTTATTCTCACAGTGAGGGCATTCCAAAAGAGGCAGTAGAAGCACACAGGGTCTCCTGAGGTCTAAGGTTAGAACNTGACTTTATCCTGTATCATGTGCTCCCTTATCTGTCAGCACACTATGTGAGTTTATTCTCACAGTGAGGGCATTCCAAAAGAGGCAGTAGAAGCACACAGGGTCTCCTGAGGTCTAAGGTTAGAACTGGCACACTGTCGCTCACAATGCATTTGATTAGCCAAAGCAAGTAGCAAGAGCAGTCCTGATTCAAAGGGTTGAGAACCAGGCTCAACTTCTTGATGCAATGAGCTGCAAAGGTAGATGCTAAGGGCATGGGTGTGCTGTGTGTGTCCTGTACATAGTTGCTCAGTCATGCCCAACTCTTTGCAATCTCAGGAACTGCAACTCACCAGGCTCCTCTGTCCATGGGGATTCTCCAGTAAGAATATTGGTGTGGGTTACCATGCCCTCCTCAAGGGGATCTTCCCAACCCAGGGATCAAACCCATGTCTCCTGTATTGTAGGTGGATCTTTACCAACTGAGCCACCAGGGACAAACGCTCAATTCAATTAACCTACCATATCAGGAATCAACTTACTATGAAGCTGTAGTAACTAATTCAGTATGATACTGGTATAGAAATAAACACAATAATTATATGATATTATGATCCAAAATAGATGCCTATGTAAATAAAATATCATGAGAGGAAACATTGAAGATTCTCTATGAGGAAAATTATAGACAATTAAATAAAAGTGCTATGATAATAGATTACCCAATGGGGAGAAATGAATCCTTACTTCATATAAAACACAAAAATCAATTCCAAGTTTATTAAAGATCTAAATGTAAAAAGTGAAACTTTAAAAATTTTTAAAGAAAATAAAAGAGAATATATCTACTTCCTGAATTTTGGGAAAGATTTCTTAAACAAGACACAGATATAAAATGTACAGATAATAATGAATATGTAGATAAATTTAATTCTTTTATAACTTATATGCAAAGAAAACCTCTAAATATTGAAAAGTCCCAAGTCTTCAGGAAAATATTTGTAAAGAAATGATTAGTACTGTGGCATGGAGAACTAATTAAAAATCTTTCCAAAAGTCAATGAGAAAAAAATGTCAATAGATAAAAAATGAATGAAAACTAATATGCGAAGGAGAAGGCAATTCACAGAAGAGGAAATCTGAATGACCAATAAATATATAATGAAACTATTAATCTCCTTAGATTAGTAAATGGACAAATGCAAATAAGTTAAAACCATAATGAAATAGCATTTCACAACCATTAGCTTGATGAAGATGATGTAAGTTAACAATAGAAAGAGTTCATGAGGAGCCACTGGAACTCTTATACAAATTGAACTCATAGGATAACTACTTTGAAGAATAGTTTGGCAATATCTAGTAAAATTGGATGTGTACATACCCTATAACCCAATGATTACATATATATATATATCTTATGGGATTTCCCAGGTGGCTCAGTGATAAAGAGTCTGCCTGTAATGGAGAAGATGTGAGTTCAGTCCCTGGGTTCGGAAGATCCCCTGGAGAAGGAAATGGTGACCCACTCTAGTATTCTTGCTGTGAAAATTCTATGGACAGAGGACCCTGGCAGACTATAGTCCATGGAGTCACAAATAGTTGGACATAACTTAGTGACTAAACAACTGTTTATATATATCCTAGAGAAAAGTTCTCTCATTTTTCTCAACTTTTAGCTTATGAATGAGAATATTCATTGCAGGGTGATTCATAACAGCAATGTCTAAACCTAAATGTCTATAAATGAAAGCATGCTTACCTACATGTTGGTAGATTCATACAATGGAACACTATACTACAGTAAAGATAAATGAACTAGAGGTAATATATCAACATGGAAAACTCTCACAAAGATTAAACTGAACAAAATAAGCAAGTCTCAGAAAAATGTATACACTAGAATAGCAGTTACATAAAGTTTTCTGTTGTTTAGTTGCTAAGAACTAGTAATTATATCTAGGGTGCAAGTCAGGTTACAAACAAGAGAGTATCTTTGGAAAAGAAACACAGGCTTCAACTAAACCCATAATGTTTTATTTCTAAAATTTGAGTGATGTCACCATGAGTATCTTTTATGTTATTTTCCTTATGCTCTTTGTATGTCTGATGTGTAATTGAAAGTGAACAGATATATAAGAGTCTTGCTGTGAAAGACAAAAAAAGGTGACAAACTAGAAAAAGAGTTTAACTAATGTTAGGACGTTACTGCCTAGGTATCCTCTTGAGAAACCTATATTCAGGTCAGGAAGCAACAGTTAGAACTGGACATGGAACAACAGACTGGTTCCAAATAGGAAAAGGAGTACGTCAAGGCTGTATACTGTCACCCTGCTTATTTAATTTATATGCAGAGTACATCATGAGAAATACTGGGCTGGAAGAAGCNTAGATGCTCAGGGAAACTCAGGGGGAATCTCTAAAATCCGAATCACCTTGCCCATCGGATTTCTGCCACATGACCGTGTCATGGGTACGATTCCCACGCTGGCCCCCAGCACCTCCACCCACCACTTGATTTTGTCAGTGGACCCTAGGTTCTCACCTCACGATATAAACAGGAGCAGTATCATTAGGGGGACTGAAGAACCCATGCTTTCAGTGAGTTTCTGGTATTAATGTTGATGAGTATATTCTGCTCTGTTCTCTCCCTCTTTCTTGCTCACTCTTGTGAGGAATATTCATTTAACATTAAGGACTGCTAATAGCACACTGGACTCTATTCTGATCCAACTCTAGCCCATCGCCAGGTCTTTCCCACAACTGCTGTGTTGCTCAAGATCCACCTCATTTTTGTCTTTGAGTAGAGGATTGTCTCTAGCCGGTCCCATCAGACACAATAATTCAATATGTAATTTGGAAGGACCGAACACAGATGCCAATGCAGGAGATCTAAGAGATTCAGGTTCAGTCCCTGGGTTGGGAAGATCCCCTGGAGGAGGGCATGGCAACCTACTTGAGCATTCTTGCCTAGAGAATCCCATGGCCAGAGGAGGCTGGTAGGCTACAGTCCATAGGGTCACAAAGAGTCAAACACGACTGAAGCAACTTGGCACGCATGCTCACACGATGTATCAAGTTATAAACAATCATAACTCACTAGCTATGACCGATAACTATAACTAATATAAGATTGGGCTTCCCAGGTGGCGCTAGTGGTAAAGAACCAGCCTGCCAATGCAGGAGATGTAAGAGACACAGACTCGATCCCTGGGTTGGGAAGATGCCCTGGAGGAGGGCATGGCAACCCACTCCAGTATTCCTGCCTGGAGAATCCCATGGAGAGAGGAGCCTGGTGGGCTCCACAGGGTTGCAAAGAGTCGGACACGACTGAAGCAACTTAGCACAGCATAGTACAAGATTATTGATTCCTAAGAAAGGATTGCCAGGTGGAATTGTTATGGACAGAAGAGATTGAAGAACATAGAAAAAATGGAGATCCCCTGAGAGATGGCATTTCCAACACATGCCCTTGAGCAGCAAGAGGGAAGTAGCCTGTGGGCATCTCTTAGGCAAGGAAGGGAGTGTACAGAATGGGTGAAATGTGCCCCGAGCAGGAGTGGTAGCCTACTTCAGATTTTGCCTCGGGTCAGCCTTTCTGTACCCAGTAATGTTCAACATTCGTTTGTGAGGTTGGCGAATGGGCTACAGGCCTTGAGGGAAGCAGGAGCCTCTAGGGTTGGATCAGCTTGCAGGCCTTGATAGTACTGTCAGTGCCCACTAGTGCCAGGCATACTTAACACAGGCTGCCAGACCTTCCAGGATCAAGTAAAGATGAGCTCTCTGGCCATAGGCAAGCTCTAAAAACTCAAAGTTTTGCATTTGATTAAGGTTCATAAGATACAAGATAGAGTATTAAAATGTAAAAGGCTGCTAGGAAATAAAACCAAAGCAATGCCAAAGAATTTAATCTAAATGCAGACACAAAATAAAATCCCTGCTCTGTTTACTTGGCCCAGATGCCTGAAGCATTTTGAAAGAAGGCACATTTCTGCACCTGAAAAATGTTAATCTTGGATTTAGAAAAAGAGTGAGTATAGACAATTTGGAGATTGCTGAGAATCACTTCTGATTACAATTAGTCTAGAAAACCAACCAAATATTTATGAGAAAATGGCAATGTAGAAAATAATGATGATAACCTTTATTATGGTACTTGACAGTTGACACAAAGCTTTTTACATAGTGGAGGATGCTCCTGGATTTCCAAATAGCATCCATGTGTGCAGTGTGTTATGAGGTGTCATTTTCTCCCCTAAGGAGCTTACAATCCAATAACAAAAGAAAGACATGTACACAATGTAATATAATACAAAGTAGATGATGAGCCCTTTACAGGGCTCTACAAAGGTAATACATTTTGATTATTAAGGAGTAGGTTACATAAAGGAAGCACAATTTTAAATGTACTTTGAACTTTTGATAGGTGGAGGTGTGAGACAGGCACTTTAGCAAAGAAAACATCACGTACTAGGGCAGGAAATGGAAAATTGCAGCATGTGTTCAAAAAATGATAGGAAATGCAGGAAGCTTAGACTGTAGTCGACATCTGTTACATTTGCCTATTCATTATCCATTCTCTATTCTCTTCACGGTGGTAACTCTATTTCCTTTGGGGAAACCTATTTATTTTCAGTATCTACCAAGAAAGTTAGCCCTCCTCCTGGAGTCAGGGCAGTCAGGGCCTGTGATCATCATTTGACCAATTACTACCTCCTATCTCCCTGGATCGAGTTAACACTTCAGAGTTGGGTACATGACTCAAGTTATCCAATGTCCCAAACTACATCCCAGGAATTTTATTCTCCTTCCATGAGGTCTGTAGCTGTAAGACTGATGAAACCCTGGCATTTCAAAGGGTCTCACTGGACAGAGTGCCTACCATAGAGAAAGGCCAACATGTTTATACACGTTGGATCTTTTTGTGCCTAAAACAATCTGCCCTTCCCCTTTTCAGTTACAGAAGACAACCCATTCCCTATTTTTTCAGCCAGTTTCTTTGCTTCCCATTGCTTGTACCCACAAGAATCATACTGCGTGGCTGAGGACTGACCGTAGAGATCCACGCCATGTCATGGGACCTCATTCTGTAGCCAACAAAAGTCACGAGATGTTTTGGGAAAGAGATGGATTTTGCAATCCCATATCCAAACCAGTCTGAAGGTGATTTTTTAGACAGGGAAACCAGGTAAGTGACTTTCACAAAGCCAAGGCCAGTGGGGAGCATTGCTAGCTGAATGTGAGTCCCCTTGTGAGTTGCATGGAAGGCTCATTGCCACCACTTGTGAAGCGTCATGTGCACTAGCACTTTTCTAAACACATGCACACACATCAACTCACTCGACACTCACATCAGCCCTGTAAGAAATGCCACTGATTAACACTCATACCAACTCTGTGAGGAGGGTCCAGCTATCATATGCCCCATTTTGCAGAATTGAGGCATATGGAAATTATGCCTCAATTTGCAAATTGAGACAAGAGGAAATTAACAAATCCCCAATGTCCCACAACTAACCAAATGGTAAAACTAAGATCTGGGTGTTGGGAGTCAGGTCCCAGAGACTGTCCTCAAGGAAGACAACTGCTGACACCAGGAAGTCTTACAAACATCAAATTCCCTTCCCAGTGGCCCATCTTTTCCTCCCATTAGCCTGGATGTCCATATTTAGAATCACTTCTTTGACCTAGAAAAGGAAGTTGGAAGTGTTATTTATAGATTGCCCATTACATTGTTTCTCAAGTGGGAGATTAGGATGTTGGCCTTTTCCCATTAAAATACTAAGAGAGATTTAAAGGGGATAGGTAAGTTTCAGAGAGAAAAATGTGGAGAAATCAGGATGTCTTGGCACTACTCCAGGAAGTGGAAAGTTTCCCTGATATTGACAGAATGGCATCAAGTGTATGAGTGAGGAAAAAGGGGCACACAGAGAGACTTTGACTTCTGACAAAGCACCCATAAATCCTTGAAAATGCAGACTGCTGTCAAAATTCCCAAAAGCACATTCTTGCAACAGTATGCTTACTTCCATAAATGGCCCTTGTCTGTGTTGTTTCAGTCAGTCCTTGGATACGATGAGATGAAGTCTGGCCTCCCAAATACTGTCACTGTCAAGCACCTTCTCTCTGCCAGACCTTCCCACAGCCCCAGATGGTCTAACTTCTCCTTCCTTGTCATTTCCTGAGGGGGTGGGAGAGAGGAAAGAGAAAAGAGACAAGAAGTATAGAATTTGTCAGTACTAGCCCAATATCACACAACCCACCCAGCAGGGCTGGCCCAAAGCATACCATGCATGGGTTGGTGAGTGGTTGCAGCTTGGCCCCATGCCCACACCTCCCTGCCTGCCCACCTGCCTCTGCAGGAAGTTCGACCCACTCCCTCCCCACCTCAGGCTGCCAGTTTCAATAGGGGTTCTTAGTGCATCTTCATTGCATTGATATACATGATTAATTATACACTGAAGTAATGCCCTCCTGTGTCATGGGGATGATCCTATTAATGGAAGCAGTTTAGGGGAGAATTCAAAGGAAACAGCATCATGATTCTGGAGCCATTTACTTATTCATTCATTTAACAAATATTTATTGAGAGCCTAGAATATCCCAGGGACTATTCTTGATACTGGAAATAGCTGATTCCCTTTGCTATAGAGTAGAAACTAACATAACATGGTGAAGCAACGATACTCTTCCAATAAAAATCTATTCAAAAAAGACACTCTAGATCATCAATAAAAGCAATCTAATGAATGTGTAGATAATTTTAGTCACAATAGAAGTCAACATTATAATGTACTTAGATATAAAAATGAAATAAACTAATTTACAAACAAAAAATATATAGGTATATATTTTGAACCTAACCATTTCTCTGTACCTTCAGCACCATCACTCTGGTGTTGGTTACCTTCATCTCTCACCTGGAACTCTATAAAACCTCCCACTTGGCCTTCCTGCTTCCATGCTTGTCTTCTTACATTTTGTATTTTTTTCTTCAAGCACCCCTTACAGGATATCATATCACGCTTCTGTGCCAAATCCTCAAAGTCTTCCTATCACCCTAAAATATAATACAAAACTCTCATCCAGCTCACGGTTCCTTTTCCAACTGCATTCCCAGTGACTCTTCTGCTTCGTCGCTGTGCCCCGGCCACGTGGGTCTTCTGAGCCTCAACAATGATTCTGCCTTCTCCCTTTTCCTAATATGCTCTCCAAGATGTATTTTGAAATTAGAACCTTAGCTCTTACTCTTGCCTGTGGCCCCCTCTGATTTCAGCCACGGCTGTGACAGTTCCCAGGAGCCCATCCCCTTGTGCTGTGTCTCCAGCACCAGAGGAGCCCTGGTGGCCTGTGGGCAGGCACATGGGGAATATAGGCTGAGCGCATCATGATCCCCGGGTAATCCTCAGCTAGCCATATAAATAATCCAGCCTCCTGTCTTTCAGGAGGAAAATTGTAGAAGACATTCCATATACTTCTCAGGGGTCCAGCCTACATCAGCAACCTTGAACACACCCCCTCATATGAATTTCTCCTCTTCCCATCAGCCCCTGCTCTCCTAATCCTGTCTCCTAGGATTACCTCCCAAATAAATTTACCAAATAAGTAAATAAGTTACCTCCAAATAAGTTTACCTTCACTCAGCTTCTTGTTTCAGTTTCTGCTTTGGAGGAATTCAAACTAAGATCGAAGATTAACCCACTCTACCTATTCCTCACTTGCACCAAGCTCTGCTCCTCAGCAGCCACAGAGAAAAAAAACAAAAAACCCTCATTTACTGGTTTCTAATTTTCTTCCAACAATCTATGATCGTTACAACCAGAAAAAGAGATTTTCCTCATCCTTCAAAACATCATCCATCCCCACTTCAAAGGTCAACTTGAAGAATCTACAGCCTAACTTGAAGAATTCAACTGAAAACCATTGCAAAAATAATAATAACAATCAGGAATTGCTTCCAGTTAAGAGGGTAAGGGATATTATAAAGAAGACATGGTCGCAAAACACGTAAATGACTTCATAAAGGACCTGAATGAACACAAGTACCGAGTTTATAAATGGTGAAAGGACAGGCATATAGTTGACTGATATTTCAGCCAAGAGATAATATGCTTAAATGAGTCTTGGCAAGAATCACTTAAAGTGCTTTGGCTGGTAGGTACTGAGTGTTCTTTATTAGAAATGACTATAGATTAAAGCGATATGAGACAAGTGAGTAATACAAAGCAGAAGAAATCCTTAAATCAAAATTGACATTTTAATAACTATGCTTTAAGTAAATCTCCCCTCTGAAGTCTTCTAATGTTTAACAGCTGCACGTAAATATGACACCAGGTGAAGCTAATCAAAAAGTTTAATAACGCAGGAAACAAAAGAGCAGAAAGGAAACTGAAACAACCCATTTTCAGTACCTCCAGGATTTCAACTTCCCTCCCTCTCACCCACCCAGCAGCCTCCTCGCTAAGAATCGCTGAGCAAGCCAGAGTGCATTCACACCTTAGCTCTGTCATATTCCATCTCTCTGTGCTTGGTGAGTAATTTAACCTTCTAAGCCTCAGCGTTCATGTCTGTAAAATGGGATTAAATCACCTGATTGGGTTGTTCCAAGAATTAACTGAGTAAATATATGTAAAGGCAGAGTAAGCACTTAATAAAATCTCAGTTATTGCTATTATTACTATTTTCCTAAAGAAGAAGAAGAAAACTAGAGGAAATGCAATAGAGGAGAAAACACAGGTGGACAGAGAAAAGAACAGAAAGGAAGGGTGCCTGGAGGCAACTCAATTTGCCATCCAAATAGGACCAATATTCAGGCAGTGTGCTCAGGCAGGTTGACCAACTGGCCTTGGGTTTAGATCAGTCAGTACCAATGCCCCAACTAGTCTAAAAATTTTGAATATCATCCCTGCTTGGCTTGTACATTATTCAATCACAAAGAATCTTTAAAATGGCAAATCTTTAAAATTCTTTAAGAAATCAATACTGCAACACACATTAAAGACTGGGAAATTGTTAATACTTTATCCCACTCCTGAGAATTTATTCAAATACAAAAGAATAAGCTCTAGACCCACTGATATTTATGGAGTTTTTATTGATGAAGACAAAACATCACAAGCAATGTCAAAGTCCATCAATGAAGGAATAAATACATTGTCAATCTTTGTTTTAATGGAAATTATGCACTATTAAAATTATAATTATGAAAAACAGAAACCCATAGAAACGTGAAGTACCTATGATATAAAGTGCAGCCAAAAAAGGTAGCATAGAAAACTGTGAATACATTCTGATATAATCTGCAAATTATATAAGGGTAGAAACAACAGAATATGCAAGAATAACTGTGGAATGACTAATTTTCTTTCTTTTTGCAAAAATGTTTAGTACATTTGTTATAATATTTTAGCAATTAAAAGGAACTGGGG
Organism: Neotragus moschatus; assembly: GCA_006410615.1. Classification (NCBI taxonomy): domain Eukaryota; kingdom Metazoa; phylum Chordata; class Mammalia; order Artiodactyla; family Bovidae; genus Neotragus; species Neotragus moschatus. The sequence continues at coordinate 465,947 of SJYA01000747.1, forward strand.
TGGAGAGAGAAGTGGTTTTCCCTTCCCCAAACCCTACACTCAGAGGTGAGGAATACAATATGTAAAGTACAAGCTGGCATTCTCTTTCTCTCAGAGACATCTTTAGCCCCTCTGAGGGCTTTTGGGCAGATTAGGGAAGCAGGGACTTCCCTGGTGGTCCAGTGGTTTAAATTACCTGCTGACAATGAAGGGGGTGCAGGTTTGACTCCTGGTTGGGAAACTAAGATCCCAATGCCTTGCAGCAGAAAGATTTTAAAAAATTATTATTTTTTTAATTAGGAAAAGCTGCCCCTGTGGATGAATATCCTCCTTAGAGTGCAGACATTTCTTTTGTATTGAGCTCTGCTCAGAGCCTTACCATCCTCCAATGGAGGGTGGTGAAATGGGATTCTTCCAGAAATACGCTGGCTGGATTGCCAAAGGGGAAACTTTTGTAGACCCAAAGATTAATTCTTTTAGGAGGTATGCAGATTGAGAATTAGAAAAACAGCAGCTGAATAAACAAATATGTGTGGTATAAAACCTGAATTATATGGACTACTAAAAATGAGATCTCTTTCCCCTCTAAACCTCAACAAGTGCTATATTATCTAAGCATTCACTTCTTCCTACTGAAGGTTATATTTAGACTGAACCAAGAAAGATATTGCACCCAAGATCTAAGAAAAAACTTTGAGATGTGAGTCCCAGATGTAGAAGAAAGTATATTTGCCAAACATGCTGTCTGCACCTTTTCCAGAGGCAGGACCGTTCCAGGCCTCAGATGACCAGGGAAGACAAGTTTCTATGGTGCTTGAGAGGCACCAGAATCCAAAACCCTGGGTCCGTCACAGTTAAAGTTCTCATTAGCTCCCTTCATTGCCCCTGGCATCAATGGGGCATATTATGGACCACGGGGCCTCTCCCAAAATAGGTTGGGTCTTCCCAAGGATACTGCAAATTTATAAAAATGTTCAGGAGCAAATAAAATGTTTTATATTAAAGGGAGCTTTTGTATTCTACTCCCAGCAATCAATGACTAGGTTTTTGGAACTATCTTCAAAAATATTTGAACAGTATGACACTGCAGTGTACTGAAGAGAAATAAGCATGGGTTCTTGATCCCCTGGGTGAAGAATAAGTTGAGAAAGCTCTTCCTCCCTACCTTGGTTTCTATACACCTCATCAGACTTCACTAGAGAGTTTGCCTTGACACATGAGGGGAACCACTTTCACCAACGGTTTGAATGAACTTGGTTTGGGGCTGAGGCAAAGAGCTATGTGATGTCTTTGGACTCAGCACAGGTGCCTGCCTCTCAAATATTATTTTTAAAGCCTCCTGCTCAGATGGACAAAGGCGATGACCTCTGCTGAAACTGAAGGTGTGATTTTTCTTGGGTGACTGGGAGTTCAAGCCTGACAAAGTGCCATGAGCCCCAGGGCAAGGTGGTACAGCCCTGGGGAGTGGCTGCCTTCACCACGGAGCAGGATACTGAAATTTAGCAACTCAAGATCCTGCGGACTTCCCTTTGTAGTTCCTGCTGGCGTTGAACTCACAAACAGAGAGAGCCTTCTTGCCTGGGCGGTCCAGCCAAACCTGCCCACTGCCCCAACCGCTGGACAAAGGTGATGATGCCCAGAGCCAGATGATGGGCTGCTCTGCAGCAGCCCTAGGGTGCAACTCCCATTCCTATTTAATTCTTTGTCCTTGGCACACAGATTTTTTAAATTTCCTGGAATAATTCCACCTTACACTTTGGTAAACAGAAGGCAGTCGTCAGGAAGGCATTAATACAAATGTCACTATGCACGTCACCCTCCCCCAAAGCAACAGCAACCTGTTCAATGCCAAAGAATATGGAGAAACTGGTGAGGGGGCACTGGAGACAGGAGCCTAGCTTTTCCGTTTCCTGGTTTCCTGGTCGTGCTGCAGCTCTGATACGTTTTCTGAAAGCTCTAGGGACCTACACTCTGAGCTGTGCTGTCTTTCATTCAGAGCACGATCACACTCTGCTTTGAAGGAAACAGGCATTAAAAAAAACCCTGCTGGGGAGTCCTGGGCAGACCTCAGCACAGTCACGGTCACGGCTCTTTCTTTGAAAGAGGGAACCACACACTGAGATGGGCTTGTGGCTGGCAGTTGAACTTTAAATCTGTCACAGCTGACTGCCCAAAGGTTTTACTCTCCACAGCCTCAACTCTGGCTGTTGTTCAGTTGCTCAGGCGTGTTCTACTCCTTGTGACACTATGAACTGCAGCACGTCAGACTTCCCTGTCCACCATCTCCCAGAGTTTGTTCAAACCCATGTCCATTGAGTTCATGATGCCATCCAACCATCTCATCCTCTGTCACCCCCGCTTCTCTTCCTGCCCTCAATCTTTCCCACCATCAGGGTCTTTTCCAATGAGTCGGCTCTACACATCAGGTGGCCAAAGTACTGGAGGTTCAGCATCAGCATCAGTGAATATTCAGAGTTGATTTCCTTTGGAATGACTGGTTGGGTCTCCTTGCAGTCCAAGGGACGCTCCAGAATCTTCTCCAGCACCATAGTTCAAAAGCATCAATTCTTTGGCACTCAGCCTTCTTTATAGTCCAACTCTCACATCCGTACATGACTACTGGAAAAACCACCGCTTTAATTATATGGACCTTCATCAGCAAAGTGATATATCTGTTTTTTAATATGCTGCCTAGGTTTGTCATAGCTTTCCTTCCAAGGAGCAAGTGTCTTTTAATTTCATGGCTGCAATCATCTGCAATGATTTTGGCACCCAAGAAAATAAAGCCTGTTATTGTTTCCACTTTTCCCCCATATTTGCCATAAAGTGATGGGACTGGATTCCATGGTAGATCAGTCTAGAAAAGTCTGTTTCAAAATGGAAATGTCTCCCTGATCCACTGATGGTAGCTGGGAGATGTATCAGCAATAATTATACACGCTGTATTATTCTGTTCCTCTTGCATTCTAGTTCCCATGACCTGGAGAACCCCCAGTCACCCTCACCACCAAGTCCAACTTTCCCTCCAAGACTCAGATTATATCCNTGAATAAGTCTTTAGTAATGTAACTGAGATGCTGCGGGTTGCAGGAGGAAGCAGGAGGAAGCATTCCATTTAATAGTCCTATTATAGTAAAGTAGAGCAATACGCTGGGCGCCATTACCGCCCAACCCATTATCAGGCAATGGTCACCAGGTAACCACCAAGGCCTGACAAACAGTGGTTAAGGTCCTGCTCAGCCAATGGTCAGCCCTGCAGCAGGCCCCGCCCCCAAGCAACCAATAGTCAAGGAGCGACTATTAGTGCTCCTGCTCAACCATTGGTTGGAGCCAGGCCCCGCCCCCAAGAAACCAACTGTGANCACCAAGGCCTGACAAACAGTGGTTAAGGTCCTGCTCAGCCAATGGTCAGCCCTGCAGCAGGCCCCGCCCCCAAGCAACCAATAGTCAAGGAGCGACTATTAGTGCTCCTGCTCAACCATTGGTTGGAGCCAGGCCCCGCCCCCAAGAAACCAACTGTGAGCAAGGCTTAGTGAGGCAACACAATCAACAGTCAGGGAGTGGTGGTTGCCAGCCAGAGAGTGAGGTAACAAGTGGATCCTAGCCTTCTCCCCAGGGCCCTACAGTTCACCTGGCCTCACGTTAGCGGGTGAAGGCTACAGTGAACCTCTCCCATATCCCTGCCTCTGTGACCTAATGGCAACAGCTGTCTGCATAGGATGCAGTCAGTGGGACCTAGTCCCTGTCATATGGGCCACCTGAGGACCAGTTAGTTGGGTTGATCACCAAGCTCCCTCAGCGATGATGGCTGGGCAGGGTCTAAGGACCTGGCCATGAGAGAGCTGCCAGCTGAGATCTCCCTCCTCTTAGCCAGGACCTGGACCTCGGAAGGGGAAAGCTGTGCCTGGGGACCTTGCCCTTTCTTGTCAGAACAGAGAGTAATAGTGGTTTGGCGGAGATTCACAGGAACGTTGTTTACGTGACCATGAGGTGACTCCAGAATAAAGGATCTGACACCAAGAAGTGTGCAACAACTAACCACACCCCTCCCTCACCTTTCCTAGAAAAGGGCTTTGCTGAAGGCTTTGGGGGAACTTGGGGTTTTTAAAGGCATGAGACACCCATCTCTTCACATGGCCCTACAACAAACATTTTTCTGTTCCAAACTCTGACGTTTTGATATTGTTTAGCCTCACTCCAGTACTCTTGCCTAGGAAATCCCATGGACAGGAGCCTGGTAGGCTGCAGTCCATTGGATCGTGAAGAGTCGGACACGACTGAGCGACTTCACTTTCACTTTTCACTTTCATGTGTTGGAGAAGGAAATGGCAACCCTGTCCAGTGTTCTTGCCTGGAGAATCCCAGGGGCAGCGGAGCCTGGTGGGCTGCCGTTTATGGGGTCGCACAGAGTCGGACATGACTGAAGCGACTTAGCAGCAGCAACAGCAGCAGCCTCACAGTGAGTTTGGGAACACTGACTTACATTTCAGTAAGCCTATGATTAAGTCTCAGCTTTTTTGTGAGCCTGGGCCTCTAAACTGTGAACCTCACACGTGTTTCTCAGTTTTTTCTCCCCTCAGGTGGGACAGGATGGATAGATTGGGCTGAAGCTGGATATTTCCCTTCTCCCTTGCGGAAGGCTAGAGCCATCAGGAGATGGATATATCCCTTCCTTCAGGACAGTTAGGCTCTGATAAGAATACCCCGGCAGGTTAGGCTCTGGTTAGCTATTTTCCTCTTATTAAGAAGCACTGAGTGCTCTGGTGTATTTCAAGACAGCTACTTTTCTCCAAACCTTGCAGGAAGCATCTGCTCTGAGAACCTGGTCGAACTCCACAAAAGCGGGAGCCACTTCTATGCCTGGGTTCTCCTGGAGTTTTAACTGTCAGTCTTCTCCACACTGAGTCTCCAGTAATTTGTCAATTACGGTTTAGGTGTTCCCACACAGCACTGGTTTCCATGGTGTTTTCACTCCTGGGCCTCTGTTCAGGTAAGCCACAGCTCTGTATTATCAGCCCATGTGTTTCTCCAATTCTGCGGGCAGCGATTTGCCCTGTGTCCTTCCCTGTGTTACAGATCCAAGAAGAGTGGTTTTTTCAGTTTGTTCAGGCTTTTACTTTTTTGGACAGAGTGGCAACAACCAAGCTTCCTTACATGTAGGACCAGAAACTGGAAGTCTCTGTTTTTTAAAAACCTCTATGTTTTGAATTTTTAAGTAAGTCATAGCTATTAATCTTATCACTGTAAATTTGGTCTTTGTTTTAATGTTTAGGATAGGCTTGTCCTTAAGATGAGAAAAATTTGGATCCGTGTTTCCTTCTAGTTTTGTAAAAGCATCTTACATTATGTGTATACAGAAATGTCAGAAAGCACTGTTGCAAGGATAGTCTGTTTTCCTGGGGTACAGTTTTGCTAAAACTAGGGTGTACAACAGGCTTCTCAAGAGATCCAGGAATGGGGGAATGCTGAAGGGTGACATCTTTGGGGATTGTAATAAAGTTGAGAAGCCAGCTTTTATTGTTCCATTAGCAGGCATGCTTCTTGATAGGAAGGATTTGACAGTATCTTTCACCTATTGTATGGTATATAGAATAATACTCTCCCCTAAAATATTCACATTCGACCCTTGACATTTGTGGGTTCATTACCTTCCATGGCAAAAGAAACTTTGTAGTTGTGATTAACTTAAAGATCTTGAGATGGGGGAGATGATCCCAGTGGGCTCAAAGCAATTGAAAATGTCCTTATTAAGAGGGAAGCAGGAAGGTCAGAAACAAGAAAGGAGGCAATTGACAATGTAAACGGAGGTCAGAGAGAAATTTGAAAATATTATGCTGCTAACTTTCAAGATAGAGGAAAGGGACATCAACCAAGGAAATCAGGAGGCCTCTAGGAGATGAAAAGCCAAGGAAATTGGTTCTCCCCTGCAGTTTTCAAAAGCTAACACCCTAATTTAGGACTCTTGAGCTCCATAACAGTAAGGTAATAAACCTCTGTTGGTTAAGCCACCGTGTTAGTGGTAATTTGTTACAGTAGCCATAGGAAACTAATAAGGGATTGTCAGAGGACAAGCCAGATCCCTTCAGTGGTTCCCAAATGCTGCTCTTTCCAAGCTACGTCCAATGCACTTGGCTACTGCCAAGACTGTTGGCATGTCCGACTCTTGCAACCCCATGGACTGTAGCCCTCCAAGATCATGTCTGTGGGATTCTCCAGGCAACAATAATGGAGTGGGTTCCCATTTTCTTCTTCAGGGATCTTCCCAGCCCAGGAACTGAACCCACATTGCAGGCAGATTCTTTACCACTGAGTCACCTGGGAAGCACTGCCAGGATAGTAGGGTTGACTTCACCATCAGTGGATGGTCTCGGAGCACTGATAGCTTACCTAGAAAAAGCCAGAGTCACTTGCCTAAAAGAAAAAGGGCAGGAACTTGAGGCTTTTCGATCTTCTCCCTTAATTAACCCAGAACATTCAATGAGTCCTCAGAGAATTTCATTCTGATTAGTTTCTAATAGGGACAAAAACCACCCTATCTTTTAGGGTAATTGTGAGGATTAAATTACTTAATACATACATGTGTAGTCCTTAAAGCATTGGCTGGTACATAAAGAGCCTTCATTAGGTGTTAGCTGTTATTATTTGTTTTAGCTAAAGTTCTCCAGAGAAACAGACCAATAGGATGTGTGTGTGAGTGTATTATATATATAGAGAGAGTTACTTTAAGGAGGTGGCTGATACAGTTGTGGGGTCTGGCAAATCTGAAATCCACATGGCAGACCAATAGGCCAGAGACCCAGGAAAGATCTGATGGAGTCTTGAGTTCAGCAGTAGTCTGGAGACTGCAGAATTCCCTTTCCCATGGGGACTTCTGACTTTTTCTTTTAGCTTTCCACTGATTGGATGGGGCCCATCCACATTATGAGGGCAATCTGCTTGACTCAAAGTTTACTGATTTAAATGTTAATTGTCATCTAAAAAATATCTTCACAACTATATCTAAACTGGTGTTTGACCAAACATGTCAGCACCACAGGCAAGCTAAGTGGACATAAAATTAACTGTCACACTGTTATTTGTTTCCTATCTTATTTTAGTGGCTAAACCCCCAGGAAAATATAAAATAGTAAAAATATGGAACATCTTTATCCTGTTTTCAGTTTTAATGGGAATACTCTGCTATGTCTTCATCTCTACTGAGTACTATTAAGGAACTATTCTCTATTCCCAATTTAGTATATTTTTAATCATAAATGGGTACCATCTGCTAAGATGATTATGTAGTTTTTCTCTTTTGATTTATTGAAATGATATATTTTATTTATAGACTTCCTATTAATAAGCAACTTCTTGCATTCCTATGGTAAAACTTACTTTGTCAGACTTTAGGCTTCCTTTCAAATGCTGCTGGATTTAACTTCTTAGTATTTCAGTTCATTTTTTGTAGTTTATTTTTGCAGCATTCAGTTCCAACTCCCCATGTTTAATATAAAGTATATAATAAACAGATGTACTTTTTAATTGAAGTATAGTTAATTTATAATATTGTGTTAGTTTCTGGTATACAGCAAAGTGATTCAGTTANGTAAAACTTACTTTGTCAGACTTTAGGCTTCCTTTCAAATGCTGCTGGATTTAACTTCTTAGTATTTCAGTTCATTTTTTGTAGTTTATTTTTGCAGCATTCAGTTCCAACTCCCCATGTTTAATATAAAGTATATAATAAACAGATGTACTTTTTAATTGAAGTATAGTTAATTTATAATATTGTGTTAGTTTCTGGTATACAGCAAAGTGATTCAGTTATACATATATGTATATGTATCCTTTGTCAGATTTTTTCCATGATAATTTATTATGGGATATTGAATATACTTCCCCATGTTATACAGTAGGACCTTGTTATTTATTTATTTGTATCTGCTAATCCCAAACTCCCAATTTATCCCTCCCCCCACCCCCTTACCCCTTAGCTAGTAATCAGTTGGTTTTCTCTGTTAATCTATTTCTATTTTGTAAATAAATTCATTTGTATCATTTTTTAGATTCCACATACAAATGACATAATTTGATATTTGTCTTCCTCTGTTTGACTTACCTCACTTCGTATGACAATCTCTAGGTTCATCCATGTTGCTGCAAGTGGCATTATTACATTCTTTTTATGGGTGAATCAGTTCAGTTCAGTCCCTCAGTCGTGTCCAACTCTTTGCAACCCAATGAACCACAGCACATCAGACCTCCCTGTCCCTCACCAGCTCCCGGAGTCCACCCAAACCCATGTTCATCAAGTCAGTGATGCCATCCAACCATCTCATCCTCTGTTGTCCCCTTCTCCTCCTGCCTTCAATCTTTCCCAGAATCAGGGTCTTTTCAAATGAATCAGCTCTTCATATCAGGTGGCCAAAGTACTGGAGTTTCAGCTTCAACATCAGTCCTTCCAATGAACACCCAGGACTGATCTCCTTTAGGATGGACTGGTTGGATCTCCTTGCAATCCAAGGGACTTGCAAGAGTCTTCTCCAGCACCACAGTTCAAAAGCATCAATTCTTCAGCACTCAGCTTTCTTTATAGTCCAATTCTATTCGTTATATATACCACCTCTTCTTTATCCATTCATCCATCAATAAGCATTTAGATTGCTTTCATGTCTTGGCTATTGTAAATAGTGCATGAGGCTAAACACGTCTTTAGTGGCAAGATGTTCAGACTATTTCATCACTAAAGTCATTTGGTGTCTTCTTCCCTTGTGAATTCCCTTCCATTGACTCAATATTAACATTATATCAGTTTAATATTCTAAACATCCTTAAGCATGTTAAAAATATCTGTATTCCCCTTACAAAAACATGACATTGCTTTTTCACTCTTTCATATCTACTACCATCTGTAATTCTGTAAACTTTCCCTTAAAATGAACAGTCAGCTGTTGTTCAAGAGGGTTGGCCATCCAAACCCAAGTCTCTTTATGAGTCATTCTGCTTTAGGAAACCATCCTATATTCTTTGAGTTGTTAACTTTGCTTTTCAAAAGCATCACTGTCTAGAGCTTCTCCTACACTGAGACCAGCATAGACCAACTTGTCTTATGCTTCATGCAGTTTCCTACAAAACAAACTGAAACCAACAAAAGCATAAACTGTGTGGCCAGTCTGATTGGAAAAAAGAGTCAGGATTTGGTCTAAGAACAGTGAGGAGCTCAGGGCTCTTCTTTAGGACACTGAACTGCCACTTTGAGTTCTGAGTGCTTTTTGTTTAAAAGTAAGGCTGGCAGTTGGAACAGTAAATTTGAGTCAAACTTTAAAAGCATGCCCTACCACACCACATGCTGCCCCTTCACAGCAGATGGCCTGGACAGTGTTCTCTACTCCTGGACTCCAGAGAGGCCAAGAACCAACTGCTACATCAGTCCAATATTCACTGAGGCCAGGTTTAACACTTAAGCTTCTTTATATCTAACTCCCATTTTGCTTTCTGGTAATATATTTTTAACTAGTCACATAACTGAAAATTATTTTCATAAACCAACAAGGTCCAAACAGTGTTCTGGGGAACACTAGTTGTCAGTAAGTGTTCCAAAAGAAGGGAAAAAAAGATTCTTCAAATTTGGAACAAGCTGGGTTAAACAAAACTGATTTCTTTACTGCAAAACCACACAGAGCCTTTAGTATACTGAAGTTCTTTGGGACCTCTGAAAATTTCTTTTCACAATACACCTATTAACACTTCCAAGTATTAATATATTATTGTTGGGTATACTTTAGGGAAACAGTATATTAAGTAATTATTATTATCATCACCTACACTTAATGCTTACTAGGGCTTGAGTATTTTGTTACATATCCCCAACTATATATAGGATATTATTAAACTACATCTCACTGGAGTCTTGCAACATCTCTAAGAGTGGGAGTTATTATCTTCCTTGCATAGCAGTATAGAGAAGTTAAGTAATTAGCCCACAATGACAGCACTAGTGAATCACAAACCCTAATCTGCATCCAGACCTGATTTCAAAATTTATGTGCTTAACCAGTTAAGCTACATTTGCAATAGCACTACTACACTTTGCAATGGTTGCCTCATAGACTAATACTTTATACTAATTACATTGTAAAAACCAACTTTACCCATGCTCTGAGAACCATCATATCCTCTCCTGCCCTGCGAGCCTGCCCAACAGATCCTTTTGTCAGTGAGCACCTTCACACCATCCCGCAGCCACGCTCGACCAGTGAGAGCTGAATCAAGTGTAATGCATGCTGTTTTCTTCCTTGGGGCTTCTCTGTCTGACATCTATGTATGTCAAGAGATGTCAAGTGATAACCAGACTTTCTGCAAAGAAANTGAGCACCTTCACACCATCCCGCAGCCACGCTCGACCAGTGAGAGCTGAATCAAGTGTAATGCATGCTGTTTTCTTCCTTGGGGCTTCTCTGTCTGACATCTATGTATGTCAAGAGATGTCAAGTGATAACCAGACTTTCTGCAAAGAAATAAAAAAGGACACCGTGCTGGGTGTTAAAATGCAAGTTTGACAACATCTTCAAGGACCCAGTGGAGGAAACAGAGGGTAAAGATTAGTGGCCAATTAGGTGTCAGTGGGAATTCCTTGGCAAAGGAAGGATACTACTGAGGCCAAGGAGGAGTGACCAGCCATTGTGTGAAATTCTGGAGGTTTGCCATGGCCTCAGAAGATTTGTAAAGAAGGAAATAACTAATTCCAAAGAACTTGCTGGAAACCCATCTACTCATCTGCACCATTCCTTGCACTACTGTGAGTACCTGCATTTAAGGATTCCATCTTTTATGCTAACCTGACCAACTTGTGCTGCCTCTTTTATTGGCATCCACATTTCTCAGTCCAGTAGCCAGCCTTCTTCCAGCAGTGGTCTACACAGCCTTTCATACAAAGAGATGGAAAGTTTATAATTATATGATTTTGCATATCAAAGGATGATCTATTAGCAGAACTAACCTAGAGTGATCATCTTATTCAGCAAGGGCCATCAAAGCATGTTTTACAGAAAGAATTTCCAATTTAGAGATTTCTTATCTCAATAAATCTAGGAATTTAAATTGCCAGACTCAGGAGGTATAGTTTTGGGGAACCCTTGCTGCTGCTGCTGCTAAGTCATCTCAGTCGTGTCTGACTCTGTGCGACCCCAGAGACGGCAGCCCACCAGGCTCCTCTGTCCCTGGGATTCTCCAGGCAAGAATACTGGAGTGGGTTGCCATTTCCTTCTCCAAAGCATAAAAGTGAAAGGGAAGTCACTCAGTCATGCCGACTCTTAGCAACCCCATGGACTGCAGCCTACCAGGCTCTTCCGTCCATAGGGTTTTCCAGGCAAGAGTTCTGGAGTGGGGTACCATTGCTCTCTCCTTGGGGAACCCTTATTCCTCCTCTTTTAAGATGTCTCCTCATCCTCCCCATTCAAAAGGGTTAGGACTTTTCCACATGTTTAAGTTACCTGTTTTATAATGAACCAACCCTAATACCAGTGATTTAAAATATCTAAGATTTGTTATTAATTACGAGTCTACAAACTGGCTGAGCACAACTGCTGATTTGGGCTTGACTTACAAGGTTTTAGATGAGTATGTTCATGCATCCTTGGTTACCTGGCCGGTCATCAGGAGGCTGGCTGGTTAAGGGTGGCTTGAGCTGGTATGACTTACCTCCATTCCACATGACCCCTCATCCTCTAGCAGGCCAGCCTGTATTCATTCTCATGGCAACTGCAGGGGTTGAAGGGAAGGAAGAAAACTCCAGTGTACAAGAATATTTCCAGCCTCTGGTTGTGGTGAATTTCCTAATATTTCATTGCCCAATGCAAGTCTCATAGTGAGTTCAGAATAGGAGGGAACGAGAAAGGTACAGAGGAAAAGCCAAGGTTAGTACTCTTATACGTTACAAATATCTCTTGGCTTCAATTTGAATCATGGGGAATAGAATTATAAAAGCAGCTATGTTAAAACTAAGAAATGATAACTCACAATTCCAGAATTAGCCTAAGACTCAATTCAGACTATTGGAAGCCTCTTCTATAATTCGATTCAACTGAAAGCATGTAGTACTGAAGGATATCAGGATATGCCACCCCAAAATTTGCCACTTCAGCATAAGAATTATTTTAAGATGAAGACATCTGAAATTCAACAGATGCAGAAAGAAGGCTTCCTGGAGCTTCCCTTATATGAATAAAAGTAGAAAGTTCTAGGAAATCAGGTTACCACAAATCCCCCCCTTCAAGGTAAGTCTGTTCCCAGAAAAAAGACCAAGAATAAACCCACCATAATCCCCTCTCCCAGGGAGTTTATGACATAAAGATCACCAATACCAACATAGGCAAATATTGCAAATTTTTATAACTCTCATTTGTCTTTCCTAAAAAGAAAAAAATAAAATAAACACCTCATTTGTTTTTCCAAAAACCAAGAACAAAAGCCTATTTGTCCTTCCCATAGAAGCCCTTTCTCCCCTCTCTTTCCCCTGCTAAGTATATAGGTCACATCATTTTAAGTTACTAATGACTGAGCATTCCTGCATGTAACTGCATTGCATGTGTAAATTTCTTCTCCTCTTAATCTGTCTTTTGTCAGTTATTTTACAGGACTTGGTCAACCAGCATATAAGGTTAGAGGAAGTTTTTCCTCTCATAGAGTACCATCCCTCTGAACTACCCAGGTCAGAAAGTACCCTAAGAACATCTGTTTAAGCTGTTAGAGTTGGAGTCATCTGTTGTTTATAGCCAATAGCATCCAACCTACCTGAGTATTTGGTTTGAGTTGCCTATTAAACAACTAAAGAGAGATATCAAGGAAACAAATGAACATGAGTCTACATGTGTGGGAAGAAGTCAGGGTAGAAGATAGAGATTTGGAGTCCTAGGCAAATAGATTCTCCTTAAAGCCACATGACTGGATAACATCACGCTGGAAGGCATGTAAAAAGAACAGAGATGTGGGTCCAGGACTGAATCTTAGGGAATGCTAATATTTGAAGTTGGACAGGGGAAAAGGACATACCAAAAACCCGGAATGATGATGAAAGTAGAAGAAAAACCAAGAGAATGTGATGTATGGAAACCCAAAGGGGAAGAAGGAATTTTAGAAGGCAAGAGGATCTGTGTTGTTGAATACTTGGAGAACTCATTGGATTTTGGATTTAAGAGCTTCCTCTGTTTTAGAGCCAGCACCCTTGCCCTCTAGGCTCTAAGTTACTGAACTTTATTTTCCTCTTTCACATCTCCAGACCATGCTGTCCTTGCCTCCAAGGCTTCAGCTGCATTGCAGCCTCCACTGGAAACATGCCTCCTTCCATCTCCCCACTCTAACTCCTGCTGTTCCAGCAGGTCTCAGCCTAGACTCTTGCTTCTCCAGAACTGGCTGAGGGGCCCCCTCCATATGCCTCCAAAGAACCCTGAACTTCCCCTGTCCTAGTCACCTTGGGCTGCCATAACAGATACTCCAGACTAGGGTGGCTTAAACAACAAAAGTTTATTTTCTCAGTTTTGGAGGCTATAAGTCTAACATCAAGGTGCCATCACCATTGGTTTCTGATGAGGCCTCTCTCCTTGGCTTACAGACAGCTGCCTTCTTGCTGTCCTCACATGGCCCACACACAGACAGAATGCTCTTGTGTCTCTTCTTCTTATAAAAACAACAGTCCTAGTGGGTCAGGGCCTAACCTTATCATCTCTTTTAACTTTAATTACCCCCCTAAAGGCCTTATCTCAAGTACAGTCACTTGAGATATGTTGAAGGGGTAGGCCTTCAACATACACAATTTGCTGGAAACACAGTTCAGTCTGTAATGCCCATCAAAGAACTTACTGAGTGATAATTTCTTTATTCCCTATTTGACTGGAATTCTGTGAGGCCAAGTCCAGGCAGTGTGTGTATTTTATTTCCTATTATCTTCAGTATGTAACATAGTGCTTAGAGGCGCTAAAAAATTTTATGGACTAAATGAATGTGAGCATGGACGCAGCATTGGGCCCTGCTCTGCCATCTGGCTAACCCACATAGTTAGCCAAGACTGTACTCTAATTGGGAATTCGCCTCCCAGGAGTGTCCCATTTTCAACGGTCAGTAAAATCTAGCCCAGTTGAAATAAAATGGAAGGAAGCCCAGTGTGAATCAGTGAGAAAGTATAGAATTTTAAAAGTTTTGGTACTTTCACAGAAGTCCTAAAAAATAATCTGTCATGTCTCTTGCAATCATCCTGAAAATGAGTTTATACTCTCTCTCCCTTTGTTAGCAAATTCTCCTTGCTACATACAGACAGGGCAAAGGTAAACTTTAATCCAGCTTCCAGGGGGAAAAAATGGTGGATTGTTTAAGTCTTTGTTCAGGGTTCTAAAGGTCCCCTGCTTTAGCATGGGACTAAAGGTTCATGCTTTAGGAAAGATGAAAATGGATGAGAAGAGGGGGCTGCAGAGGAGCTCAGAATTGTATCATTTCAAAACTGTCTTTTGTTGCATAATAATAGCAAAGTAGCGAGTTTGATTTACAGATGTTAGAACATCATCTTTAGAAATAGGAAGTCAGCAATGGCATATATATTCTCNTGGAGAGAAACAAACACAGCCCAGAGATTTGAAAGGCTTGCCTAGAATCAGCAATTCCCAAAAGGAAAGCGTCCAGTGGTCCCTCGTGGCCTCTTCTTTCAATTTATTGATAATGGTACTCAAGGGGAACCTCACTAGCAAAGCCACTTTATGACAAATATTTCTTCCTTTGGCCACCAGACAGTTCTCTAAAGTATCTGTAGCCTGCAGGCCCTGAATTGGGGCTTCAATTTTACTGCAATGCAGAGTTTGCTGGTTGGCACAGTGCCACGTTTGAATGGAACAAGTGTAAAGGCTTGAGGGATATGAGTGGAAGGGTTCAGTGGGTAATGTGTGTTAGTGAGGGCTGTATCTTAAAAGCCTGGCAGTTCTTGGCAAAGTCCAAGCTGGCCCTGTAATAGGATTTGGGGCCTTTCTCCAGCACAGTCAGAGACAGCAAGATGCACCCTCTGGTCCTGGCTATAACCCACGGGTGGAATTGCCTTTCCTGCCCTAATGGGATAAGGGAGACCTCAGTGCTCCTCAGGCACCCATGGGCTGCCTGGATAACCTCTACACATGTCTACACACACACACACACACACACACACACAGGTAAATACAATAATTCTGGCTTTCCTCTAGCCTGAGACCCTCTCCTTCCTTCTCACTGGTCAAAGGAAGGGCCCACAGGTTGAAGCTTAATTTTATTTTGTGCATACCTGATAAGTAAGAATTCTCTGGAAAGAAGCCTGCTCAGTTAGCTGTCCCTTCTGAAAAATAGAAAATTGATCTTTAGCTAGATTGCATTTGCTATGTCCCTAGGATTAACTTCTTTTCATATTTTCACTCATTTGGGCCTAACTTTCTTCATCATGGATTGGGACTACAGTGACCGACTCATGGGCTTGTTGAGAAGAAATGATTATGTGATAGTGCTTTGTAAACTGGAAGAAAAGTAAACATCATTAATCAGATTGATAGATCAACACTTAAATTTGCATAAATATAAAAAAGGGATTCTGGGTACATTCTTCTTAGCCATTTGCTAGCTGTCTGAATTTTAGCAAGTTAATGAACGTCTCAGAGTCTTAATTTTTGCACCTATAAAATTGGGGAAACAATATCTATTCTTAGGAAGCTGTCGGAAGAATTAAAAACACATCCTCCTTTCACTGAGTGTGATGTCTGACACAGAGTGGATGCTTTTTAAATGGTAGTTAACCCAGAAGACGTTTGTATAGATGGAATAGCCCTCCCTTGTCTAACTTGCTGAAGTGCTCTTTCTTGCTCAGGAATTGNTTTGCACCTATAAAATTGGGGAAACAATATCTATTCTTAGGAAGCTGTCGGAAGAATTAAAAACACATCCTCCTTTCACTGAGTGTGATGTCTGACACAGAGTGGATGCTTTTTAAATGGTAGTTAACCCAGAAGACGTTTGTATAGATGGAATAGCCCTCCCTTGTCTAACTTGCTGAAGTGCTCTTTCTTGCTCAGGAATTGAATCCCTACCTCAGTTACTGTCTTGAGTGTGCAGGGATATGGCTAATGAGAATAAAGTCTGGGGCATGAAAATAAATAATTCATGGACTGCTCTTTGAACACTTGCTTGAATTTCTATGAGAGTTAGTATTTCCATTTCCTAGACTGAAAAGGTGAAGGCACTAAGAAACTGAAAACAAAACAAACCAAATCAACTAATCAGCCTTCCTAGTACACAGTTTGGAAAATGTTCTATCAAGTTAGCCATAGGTTATGGTCTTTATCGACTCATAGGAGAAGGGGAAAATGCATATATATTAAGGCCTACTAAATAATAAGCTATGACTTTCAAACTTTTAAATTTAATAAAGAAAAAAATACCCTAAAGCCTTCCAAGAAATGAGATAGCTTTCAGAGCCATAATGAGGTCTGTTAAGAGAAAAAAGAGAGAGAAACATCAGAGCGAACTGGGCAAGACAGAGGTGAAGAATCTTCCATTAGGTTAAAAAAATTCCCATTTTAAGACCTTGTAGAATACGGCCATTGGTGCACATTTGCAAACACAAGCTTCTGTGAGGGTATCGTCTCTTGTCACTCTTGTCACGGCAATAACTTGAGACAGAAGTGTCCCCGGCTCCCCAGATCCTTAGATGGCAAGGACTCGTGTACACCTCCATTACCACTGAGGATCCAGATGAAGCTCATAGGTCCTGGAACCAGAGTCAGCCATGGCTGGGCTGGCACTGGATTCAGTTCTATCCTCCAAAGCACAAAGGAGCCAGTTTTAAGGAGAAATGGTATAAACCAAAGAGAGTAGGAATTAGGGTTGCAATGAACTGGAAAAATAAACCTCTCCATCTCCCACAGTCAGAGTTGTACTCTTATACACACACACACACACAGACACACACACACAGACACACACACACAGACACACACACACTACAAGGTGCTGTCTACTCACCCTTGCCAGGGTAGTCTCTATTTAGCTGCCATTTTTGTAATCCTGGGTAACATGGCTACAGGAACCAAATTTTCATTGGTCGATTGGTTATCAGCTATAACTTTATCTAGTGGTGGGGTGCTGCCAAACTTTGTCCAGGAACCTAGTGACCTGACACACAATTCAGGAGTTTCTATTTTGACAACCCTGAATAGAGCTTTCTTATTTGTCACTCTGCAAACAATACATTGAGACCAAAAACACTGCAGAAACTGCAAAGGGATCCCCCCTCCCACACCACCCTGATCACTCTGAATCCTGTGGGGAGAAAGGCTCTGAAACCATTACCTGCTTGGAAGTAATGTTGCTCTCCAAGGGCTGTTCACAGAGGGCTCTGAAACAGGAAGAAGTGAGACAATATATTTGGCACAGTTGTAAAAGACAAAACAATCACACATGTAGAAGATTGGAGTTACTGTCACCTAAGAACTGATACCACCTGCAGCATGGTTGGTCTTTTGGTTTCAGCTGCTCCTTGGGACACACACACCCACCCTGCCCCCAGAAAGATAGTGCCAATTGGATTCTCTCATATTAACCCTGCATTACTTTGAGTTTCTGTCTTTCCTGGTTTGGGCACTACTGGTGTTGCTGCTGTAATTTCCTGTTTCTGTTTTTGTAATTGCATCATCCTTACTGAATTATATGGCTAGAGTGGAGAAATATCTCTGGTTAGTTAGGAAAATCAATAACTTTCTTTATTCTAGTTTTATATATTTGGGGCTTTGTATCTTTCATTTAGATTCACTTGGCTCAGTTTATCCTGTGCAGACCTAACCCAGTAAGGGGCTATATCCCTAAGTGTGCTCATCTGTGTTCCTCACTGTGATCCTCTTTGTATCCACTTCTCAAAGTAGCAATTTTCTTTGGCATCTGCCCCCTAAGGTCTTCTGGTCCTAGTAAGATCTCGAACTTGCCTCAACAACTGCCGGGTAGACGCCCTCAATGATTATGAAGCATCGACCCCAGGCTCCATTCACCACAACAGCCGTGTTGATCAGTATCTCTCTGTGTCCCATTGTCCCATTTCTACTTCCCTGGAGGAACTGTCGCAGGATGTGGGGCAGGAAACACTAGTTTCTAGGCAAACTGCCAAGAGAAGTCCTTAAGGAACTGACCTGTTTCAAAAACTTCCTTCTTTCTAATTACTGCTACCTCTGCAGAAAAATCCCCTTTGAGCCTTCAGGTCCTGTTTGTGGCTCTTGCCTCCCTTTGGACAGATAACAGATAGCAGCTTCAGTCTCATTTAGGGCACCCACAAGTGCGAGGAGACAGAAGAGGGACGTGAGGGGTGATGGAAACACCTCCCTTCCTGCCAACACTGGGCTTTCTTTCCACCTGCTGTGTCTCTGTTCGGTCTCAAGTGCCAACCCCACATGGCCCCTGTACACGGCAGGCCCAGAGGGCCAGAATCCCTCCAAACAGCAGGAATAAAGCAGACAGAGCTTGTTACTCTCAGGAGCAAAAAGTGAAAATGAAAGTTTTGTGGCATTTACCTGTCCCTCTGCAGAGGTCTGGCTAATTGTATATATACTCTCCTGCAGACTCTTGCTGTATGTCCCATCATAAAAAATGGCCGCAACCATCAGATGGTCCCATCACTGTCACCAGGAAAATAAAACCATGGAGATTCATGGACACAAAATTGATTATCAAGTAAGAATTAAGAGTACAACTAATATTCTTCTAGTCACCTAGCAGATATCAGAGAATCTCCTGGGCCCTCGCCTGAAATTTAGATTGATAAACCTAACTGTCAAGAAAGAAGAGATGGATGGGAGACTAAGTTGATTCAGGGGAAAAAGAAGGTACGTTTCTTGCATTAAATAGATTTACCTTCCAGTCTTCCATGTGGGAAAAATAATATTTGCTTTTCTTTCATTTTTCAGTCACTTGTGACAAGTACACGGTCTCAAATTCCCATGATTGGATTAAATCACTATAAATAGACCTTGGAAAATTCACTCTGACTTTTAGACCCTGGCACTTGGAGGCAGGAATTTCCCCTCTCCATCCTGATTTAAAAAAAAAAAAAAAAAACCCTTGCTATGCTTTTTTGGTCTGTAGTTAGTTTCTTTTTTACATGATTTCCATACCAAGTGATGAAAAGTCTGCAGGAGAAGGAAGAGGGCAGAATTNGCATCATCTTTCAGGATTTGAAATAGCTCAACTGGAATTCCATCACCTCTACTAGCTTTGTTCGTAGTCTAAGGCCCACTTGACTTCACATTCCAGGATGTCTGGCTCTAGATGAGTGACCACACCATCATGTTTAGTTGTGCTTAAATCATATACCTTATTCAAGTCATAAATAAATAAATACATAATGCTCAGCAGATAAGCCAAGACTTCGGCTTCTATAGCTCTTCCTCTCTCAAAGAAAATAGCTGTGGGCTTGTTCAAAGATGACTTTCCTTCAGTTATGCAGATTGTTACTTGGATGCATGGTTCCTATGTGAAAGAATAAAATAAACATACCAGTTTATTGTCATTGGTTTTAATGGGACTCAATCTAAATTTAAGGGAAGAATGGGATTCACAAGAGACACAATTATTAGTCCAGAACCATATGCTGAAACTTGAATTTTAATTAAAAAGACTATGCCATTTCACTAAATTGGTAATAAGTATATTTTTTTNTCCTATGTGAAAGAATAAAATAAACATACCAGTTTATTGTCATTGGTTTTAATGGGACTCAATCTAAATTTAAGGGAAGAATGGGATTCACAAGAGACACAATTATTAGTCCAGAACCATATGCTGAAACTTGAATTTTAATTAAAAAGACTATGCCATTTCACTAAATTGGTAATAAGTATATTTTTTTAACAGAGAAGGCAATGGCACCCCACTCCAGTACTCTTGCCTGGAAAATCCCATGGACAGAGGAGCCTGGTGGGCTGCCATCCATGGGGTTGCTAAGAGTTGGACACAACTGAGGGGCTTCACTTTCACTTTTCACTTTCATGCTTTGGAGAAGGAAATGGCACCCCACTCCAATGTTCTTACCTGGAGAATCCCAGGGACTGGGGAGCCTGGTGGGCTGCCGTCTATGGGGTTGCACAGAGTTGGACACGACTGGAGCGACTTAGCAGCAGCAGCAGCAGCATGTTTTTTTAAAGAACTAAATTTTCACTGCTTCCATTTAGTAATCTTAGTTTAAGAAACTCTACAGTTGACATTCATATATATGGACCATGTGTAGAGATAGAGTTCCATTCCATTCTTCCCTAAGGCCTCAATGTGAGCATTTATTCCTTCTTATTGTTTGGAATTAAGTTCTCAATAGTTATATGCTGTATTATAAACTCCTTGTGAGCAAAATACAATTCACATTATATAATCTAGAGGTGTCTGTTGTTTATGAAGATGATTGGAATGTCTTCAATATCCTACCAGTTATGAAGAGCTCTACAAGAGCCGGCATGATATGGTTTTAAATTTCCAGAAGACTTTATTTTAATCTCAGCAAATATTAATAGAACAATCATCAAAGGCATAGAGTGGGACAAACCTTGGATTCAGCAATAAAAATAGGAAAGTATTTCATGGGGATGATAGAAAGTGAGTCCTACAAGCTATTTAGAGCAAAAGGCCAAAGGCTAGTTCCAAGAAAATGTGAATGGAATTTCACAATGAAGCTAAATTACAAGGAAAACTCCAGGATGGAATATATAAATTTTCTCTGTGTGTCTGAAATGAAGGTGAGCAGAAGGTGAGAGTAGACATCAGTTACTATTCTTCTATAGGGGAGCCTAGGATGAGGAAAGAAGTGTTTATATGCAGACAAAGATGGAAGAAAACCCACTGCAGACTCTCTGGCACCCAAAAGTCTCAGAGATGGTAACTGGAACAACTGGGCCACTTCAACACCACCAGACCTATGAGGAGAGATGTCTGCCTCCAGGGTCCACCGATGTTACAGCTTACAATGCCTGTGACTCTAAATATAGACTGCCCTCTGACTGATACATTCAGATAGGGCCCATCCAAGACTCACTAGTGTACAGCAGATGGAGGGGCCAATAAACCTCCATGAACTGAATTCTCTAATCTGTTCTTTGACTCCAAGTGACTTGAAGAAACTAGGCCGTAGATTCTCTTGGTAATTTGGCTGCAAAAGAACAAGCTAAGCAAAATAAATAATGACCTCCCTTTCAGAAACTTTTAAAGTATTCACTTCAAAGACACCAAAGTATCCGTTCCCCACTCCCTCTCATTCCTACTCCAACCACAGGGATTGCCTGTCTTCAGAAATAACCCTAAAGGAGTCATTGGGAAATGAACCAAAGGCTGCCATTGCAGGGCAGGGCTCTCATACTCCCCAGGGTTTGGAAAGTCTTAGTTACTCAAAGGTTTCCATAAATCTTGCATGTCTTATCCCTGCCCCAGTATTCCCTCTCGAAGCCTCCTACTGTCCCTAAGTAATGAAGAGTCTTTATCCCACGTTCATACCTGTCATCCTTACTAGGTTCCAACATTCAAGTCTCACTTAGTATTTCATCCCAATGATAGCTTCTTAGGAATTGAACTTTCTCAAATTTACTTGTACAGAAATATCAAAATTGCCAGACATTTAAAAAGATGTTCAAATAGGTCTAACCTTTAGCAAAATACACTCACATTTGCCTGGAAAACAAGAAATAAATACTTTTAGCTGAAACTTTGTCGGCTGGAGCTTCTCAAATTTTTTAATGGAAAAATTTTATCTGTAAACCCAGTATAAGAGTTTTAAACTAATTTAGAATATTTCTTTTTAAAATTTTATTATTGGAGTATAATTGCTTTACAATATTGGAGTATAATTGCTTTACTATATTGGAGTATAATTGTTTTACAATATTGGAGTATAATTGCTTTATAATATTGTATTAGTTTCTTCTGTACAACAAAGTGAATTAGCTATATGAATACATATATCTCCTCCCTTTTGAGCATCTCTCCCACCCACATCCCACCCCTCTAGGTCATCACAGAGTACAGACCTGAGCTATCTATTTTACACATGGTAGTGTGTATATTTCTAAAAAGAATTAGTGTTAATGTTAGAATGGATGTTAAAAAATTAAATAATTCTGTCATTTCTTAGGTGAGTAAACTGAGGCATAAAGAAGTTAAGGGAACTGTTTAGAGAAATTATGTTCCCAAATTCCTTTTGTAGTAATATTATTTAATAAAAATAGAAATAATATTATTTAATAAAAATAGAAACCCCCAATCCCTACAAATATTCTATCAATAAGCCTGTGACTCTTGTGTGAGTCTCATCACAGTGTGAAGGGACACACCATAAGCAGGGCTCTTTTTCACTGAAGAGGCTTATTCCTCTCCGTAATTTAGATCTGACAGTTGGTGGAGTGGGCAGAGGCTGCCCACAAATGGTCACCAGGTGGGATTTTTCCTGCTGCATAAAGAGAACTTGTTGACCTAAGAGAAGTATTCATATTAGATCGAACCTTCCTGGAAAATTCCACTTTAATATGTGACTCAGAGAGAGAAACCAGGGGCAGGCCCATCTTTAAGCTGACCAGGTCTTAACCGTGGCTCAGTGTGCTCACTCTGCTTCTCGAAGGAGATGACTGTGGAGTTACCTAACGAACTTGTGCTTTCTTACGACAGCTCCCATCTCAGCCATCAGGATTTTCCAATTCTTCCAGAATTGGCATTGGAGGGGTGGAGGGGCGGGACAGGCTTCAGGGAGGAGATCGGAGGCAACAGTGTTGAGCACGAAATTGTTCTGAGAACAATGAACGCATGGGGAAAGCAAGGGTGCTCTAGTGGCCAGCCCTCCCGACTCCCCCAATTCTCAGTGCCTGGCAGGAACTCTGGGCTTCCTAAGTTAATACCCTCCATCCAGAGAAATCCCCTGGGAGGTACCCCACCTCCCCCCCAATTACCTCCATTTTCCTTTCATTTCCAACAACTCCACAACAGTTAGAGAAGGCTTTCATTGCAAAGGTGGAAGGTAAGATCTTGAAATATAAATCGTTGTGTTTTTCTTTCTGTTCAACCTTTCCTGACCTTTCCTCTAGGAGGCAGAAGCATCTACTTTGCCTGCAGAAGAATTAAGCGTTGCTATGACTGGAAATCTGAGAGTCAGGAAAGGTGATTTTTCAGAATGTTTCCTTTCACTCAAGGCATACCAGAGAGTTAATGCTAAAATGAAGACGTGCAGTACCAGGAGGCCTGGGGGCCTGGCCAGCTCCTGGCAACAGCACTCATCCCTGTTCCCCTCACTGGTTTTTCTGTCCACAGCTGGGCAGGAGCCTTCCAAGTCATGTGCCCGTACATCCCCCCAGATGACCCTCTGGTGACCTAAGAAATTGCCGAGCCCATTGAATTGCCCTTCGTCAATGGTCCAACACTAAGGAAAGGGTCCAACCTTGACCCTCGGAGCATGGTGATAGTGAGCGGAAAGACTCAGCTGTAGTCTGTGGGTGGGGCTGGGGCTGGGGGTAGAGGAATTTACCCTGTAACACAGTAAACAGTGGTGTTTCTGGAAGGACAGTGTATTTTTTTAATTGAAGTATAGTTGATTTATAATATTGTATCAGTTTCAGGAGTACAATTTAGGGATTCAGTATTTTTACAGATTATATTCCATTAAAAGTTATTACAAGGTAATGACAATAATTCCCCGCACTGTACAATATATCCATGTTGCTTCTCTATTTCATACATAGTAGTTTGTAGTACTTAATCCTATATCCCTAACCTGCCCCTCTCCACTCCTGCCCCCTTCAGTAACCACTAGTTTGTTTTCTGTTATCTGTCAGTCTGTTTCTGCTTTGCATATACACTCATTACTATTATTTTTTAGACTCTGTATATAAGTGATATCATACAGTATTTGTCTTTGACTTATTTCACTATTTGTTGCTGCAAGTAGCAGAATTTCACTTTTTTTTTTTTTTTGGAGGACTAACATTTCATTACATATATGTACCATATCTCTTTATCCATTCACCGGTTGATGAACACTTAAGTTGCTTCCATATCTTGGCTATTGTAAATACTGCTGTTATGAACGCTGGGTTGCATGTATATTTTTTTAGTGTTTTTTGCTTTTGGGAGGACATATACCCAGGAGTGGAAATGCTGGATCATAGGGTAGTTCTATTTTCAGTTTTTTGAGGAATCTCAATAGTGTTTTCCACAGCAGCTGCACCAGTTTACATTTCCACCAACAGAGTGCAAGGATCTTCTGAAGCAATTTTTTACAATTTCTGATGCCAGCTTTTCTAAATACCTGAGGATCCTGTGGGATGCTTGCTTAGTGGACTGTGACCCAGGGGTGCTGGTGGTATTTATGGCTGGTTTCTTTTAATTAGTCTGTGCCTGGTCAGTGCTGCACACTTTCAAAACATTATTTTGCTTCATCTTTACAACAAGCCAATAGAGAAGGTGTTATATTATAAATGAAGAAATGGATTTTAGTGCTTCTGACCTTAAACACTGGACCACACCACATTTAATAGGAAATTACAGATGATAGACAGTAGGGATAATACATGTCCTCAAATCTTCTACTTCCTAAAATATATCTAGCTTTTATGATAGATTCTATTTTAGACAAACCTAGGAAACAACATTTTTAATTGGAACTTGAAAGCTTTCCTGCTAAGCAAAATAAAATTTGACTTACCTGGATATTTTAAGACCCAGCTCCTAAGTTGGCTATTATGTTAACTTATCTAAATTTGTACAAAGAAGGGTCTCCCTTGGTCACTCAAATGAAAGAATAAGAATCAAAAATGATTTTAAAGGAACCAATCAAAGACCTTAGGTCTTAGGCTCCCTTTTGGGCCATAGAGGTCCAGCCATCTCTCCCCAAGCACCCCATTCAGGAACCCCAAAGGGCAGTAAGCTTTTGGAGAGCTTTGTCAGTGGGAAGAGAGTAGCAAGAGAGACAGTTCCTTTATTAACATTCAAGTCCTATCCTTTCTAGGAGAATTTGCTGGAGAATCCCCTTTACAGATCAAAAATAAAAAGGGCCATTCTCCTTGCGACCCCTCCACATCTCCACAGTTTACTGCCACAGAAGGAAATGTAAATAAACTGACTGGGTCTCAAGGCTAATTTTAGGAGGATTGGAATATTTGCAAATTAGGTCCCTCAATCCATTTTTACCCTGCATATGTAAAGCAGCATATTTCTGCACTATTCAAGAGAAAAGAAAATTAGTGCGAGCTGCCAACAGCTGTCTGACAACCTTGAGCCCTGGGTATGCTGGCACTGGTCCAGATTTCACATACGGAGTTCATTTTGGGTTAGTCAGAAAAGGGAAGGAGTTGGCCCAGATCCTGTCCCACAAATTCAAGAACAAGGAGCTGAGATTCCCTTCAGAAATAGCTGGAGGGTGGCTCTGCTGGCCCATTTGCCCAAGCCTATTTGACATCCACTTGCTTCTCTACCTGATACAAGAACAATTGTTAGCTGTCTGGGTTCTCCTCTGACAAGCCAGTGATTCAGTGTAGCAATTAAACCAAGTGAAGATTAATCTTCTTTTCTCTATATCCCTTTTATAAAGATGTATTATTTCCACAGGCTTCAGATTTTTTAAGCTCCATTTTCTTTTTCTTCGTGAATTCTCCTCACCCTCACTTTGACTTTAGCCTATTAGACTGAGGCTGAGTTCGCTAGCATAATAAAGAAGTTAATATTTGTTGAAGAATGAAATCCTCTTATTTTTCTAATCTGTGACTCACTATTTCAGGGTAATAAACATTTCATGTTTCAAAATGGTAATAGTCATTTTTACATTCAAAGTAACAAGCAATTAACGTAAGAAAAAAGTAGACAATGCAGAAAGGGATTAAAAAAAAAAGAAAGTAAAAAAAAAAAAATCAGTCTCTCCACTAGAGAAAACTAACCATTATTTAAACTATGACTTTAGTCTTTTTTATTTATTTTTTTTTATAAACGGTATCTGATTTCTTTTCTTCATTTATTATGGACATTGTTATTTGGGAATAACAGAGATCAGTGTCGCTGTTTTAAAGAGGTGCATAGTACTACAATGTATAAATGTGCTTTAACATATATTAATAGACATTTTTGCTAATATAAATAGTGTTGCAATGAACTCCCTGTACATATGTCCTTTCCCACTTGTCTAGTTATTTCTTTATGATAAATTCCTATACACATTTTTTCAAGGCCTTTGATACATATTGTCAAATTCCCCCTTCCCCCAGAAAACTTGTACTAATTTACTATCTCAGTAAGGTCCATAAGAGTGCATTTTTTTCCTCATGCTCTCACAAACACTTTTTAAAAATTTTGCTCAAAAATCTGTGCCTTTGTATGTTTTATTTTCCTCTGACTATTAACCAGGCTGAATATGTTCTCATATGCCAATAATTACATATTTTAAATTATTCTCTTGTGCCCATTCTCCTATTGGGATATTTATATTTTCCTTCCAGTCTCGTAGAAACTCATTACATATAAAGATAACATTTTCTAGACTGTATTTCAGAAAATTTTATTGCTCTTTGAGATATTAATAGGTGTACTGATGGGAGAAAAAAGACTTCCTATGGTCAGATTTAACACATCATTTCTTAAACTTAATTGACCATCAAAAATTTTTTTTACAGAACCCCCATTAGCATCGTTCAGGACACGGGTGTTCTGGGCAAGAACATTTGAGAAATTGCTCTGCAGAGGATAGTAAAGCTTTATCTGTTACATATGTGGTATGATTTTTCCCCATTGTCTTTTCCCCTTTGTCTTTTACTCTGTGATTGTTTTCTACACACTTTGAAATCATGTGTCCAGTTCTCTCAGTATTTTCCTCTAAATTAATAATTTAGAAATAGTGACCCTGAAATCATACTTATTTGGTTTGAATTCTGGCACCATCATTTGTTTGACCTTGGGAAAACTACTTAACCTGTCTGCATCTCAATTTATCATCTAGAAAATGGTAAGGATAAATGGTAAAAAAAATATATATATACATAGTTATTATGAGGATTCAATTACTTAACATAGATAAAGCACTAGAATTGTGTTTGTCACAGAGTCTCAGAGGATGATGATAATAATGATGATAATGGGTTCCTTTTCACATGATAAAATCTTTCTTCATATCTAGTTGTAAAAAAAAAAGTTACCCATATTTCCCTCTGTGTTTTATGGAGATTAATTTTGGTATTATCTATAAAGCAGAGCCTTCTTCTCCTCTATGGTTAGCCAGGCTGTGTCAACACCATTTATTGATTGATGCTCCCTCTGTTATATACTATTACTTTTTTTTCCGGACTTTTCTGCTCAGTCTATTCTAACCCAATGCTTCTTTCCTATTGTTTTACAGAAAAGTCACATCTCTGTTTGCCTGAATAAAAAGCACATGTTGAATTCCCTCTTAAAGTGGCCCCAGGAGACACTTGGTTGAGATGAGGGACTTTGAAAGTGGGATCTGGTTAGCTATGATGCAGACAGGAAATATAGATATCACAGACTTTCCATTTTAACCCTTATTGTGTCTGTTTGTTCCCACACCCCTGCTGAGGGCCAGCTGTGGCTATAGCCTGCAGAGTTCCTCAGGAATATTTGTTCACTGTATCTCAGAAAAATTAATATCCCCAAACTCCATCTGGTTGCTATCTTTTCTGATGCATCCACAAAACAACTTCCATAGAAAGCTGTGAGGGGGGAGGGATACTAACTTGGCCCATCCCAGACTGTGGGAGGAGAGACAGGTGGTCAGAGCTCAGAGGATGTGGCACTGAGAGGCTTCCTAGAGGTGGGACCAGAGCAGCTCTGAGGACATTTCATTCAGAGCTGAGGGAAGCTGGAGTGCTCACAACCCTTTCCTCTCTACACCTCCTGTTCCCAACAGCCTCCTTGCTGTTCCTCGAATGTGGTTCCCCATGGGCCATTTGTACATGCTGATCCTCTGGACTGTTCTTCCCCCAGTGCCCACATGGCTTGTTCTCGGGTCAGTTGCAAGGCCTTGGCTCAAATGTCAACTTGTTGGTGAGACCATCCCTGACTGTTCTACTTGAGGTTGTGCTAGCCCTCCCTACCCCATCTCTGCTTTATTTTTCTGCATAGCACCAATTGTTGTCTGACAAGCTGTTCTCCTTTATATTTATTGTCTGTCTCCCTGCCTTAGACCCTGAATTTCCTAAGAGTCTATATTGTTTGGTCCCAACACCTAGAACAGTGCCCAGTATGTATCTAAGGACTCTGCAGTTGTCTGCAAATGAACAAACAAGTGAGTGGCCCAGCCAGACAGCATCACTTGCCTGAGACTTTGGGATGTGTCTAGACCCGTGAACAACAGTACGATTCCTCACAAAGCAATTGCCTGAGGGATTCTGGATTTTCAAACTAGTCTCTGCAAACAAGTCATTTCTAAAGTGAGGGAAAAAGGCTGCATCTCTTGAAAGAGCCAGTGAGATTTTGTCTGCAGTGATTTCTTTCATTCAATGCCCTGACTTCATGCATGAGGCTGCCACAGAACCAGGCAGAAGGAAATGCAGGTTAAAAGCACAGGGAGACACCAGCACACACCCAGCAGGATGGTTAAAATGGAAATACAGAACATGCTGAGTGGGGCCGGGATGGGGAGGAAGGAGCTCTCATGCTTTGAAAAACTGCTGGGCAGCTCATAGCAAATGCAGACCATGTGACTCAGCATTTCCACACCTATGTAGACCCAACAGAAATGACTATACGTGGCCAACAAAAAATCAGGTAACACAATAACAACAGTGCCCTTACAGCACTGCTTTTGGGCCAAACCCTGGAACAAAAAAATGGAGCAAAATAGTAAAGTGGAGTTTTAAAAATATGGTATATTTATGGCTGAGTCCCTTTATTGTCCACCTGAAACTATCACCACATTGTTAATCAGTTATACTCCAATATAAAGTAAAAAGGTTTTTTTTTTTTCAAAGAAAAAATGGTATTTTCACGTGGTGGGATATTACACAGCACCGGAAATGCAAAATCTCCAAGCCTGTACAATGAGAGGGATGAATTACACAAACATGATGCTGAGCAAAAGTCAGGCACAAAGGAGTACTGTGTGTCTGCTTTCATCTGTATGAGATTATAAACAGGTAGAGCTAATCCATGCTGCTGGAAGTCTGCCATGATTAGAAAGGAACGTATGCTATGCTTTGGGCTTCTGATAATATCTTTTTCATCTGGGTGCTGGTTACATAGGAATAGTCATCAAGCTATAGCTATACATATATACATTGACTTTTCTGGATGTAATATTTTTTGAAAACTAGGTTCATACATTAGAACCACCAACTGGAGAAGCAGGCTGTTCATTTGCTAAAGCTATTTGTAACTGCAAGCTGAAACTATTCCAGGAAGCAACTACTGGGGCAGGAGGTGAAGGCCTGGGGAAGAGGGGAGGGCTTGATCAGGGCTGGAATATACCTCTGAGATACTGCAAAAAGGGAAAAAGCCAGAAGCCAGATGTGGAGAGGAGAAGCTGATAGAAAGCTTCCAGCACCTGGTATTTGAGGTTACTGAGGGCCTGTTGGGGCAGAATGGTGAAGATTCTGCAGCCTGTCTTGGGGAGCACCAGAGGCCACAAGACTGTGCAGGTCAAACTTCTAACCAGACACAGAGGGAAGGGGACTCTCATGCTTATAAACAAAACTGGGAAAATTTTTTTATCTGATAACTTGTGTTATAGAAAGCAATAGAAAAAAAGGTAGCAGAGAGAGAGAAAGGGAAAAAAATATACATATAAATATAGAAAGAGGCCCTTAACTTCTAAGGAGTCAGCCGTGGCAGGAATTTTGCCTGACATGCCTGAGACAGCCTCCTTATTTCTTTCAATTAGTGTAACCAAACATGAAAAGAAGGATGAGTGCGTACAGGAACTACAAGGCCCCACTAGGGTGTGATGGCCAGGTAGAAGAGGATTCACCCTACACCCGACCTATATGCTTTGGAGGACACAGTGTTGATGGCACCAGCGAAGTGTTGAGAAACTCACTGCTAACATTGGGGTGGTGGTGTTTAGTCATTAAGTTGTACCTCTTTTGCAACCCCAAGGCCCACCAGCCTTCTGTCTCTATGGGATTTCCCAGGCAAGAATACTGGAGTGGGTTACCATTTCCTTCTTCAGGGCATTTTCCCAAGCCAGGGATCAAATCCACATCTTCTGCACTGCAGGCAGATTCTTTATCACTGAGCTACCAGGGAAGCCCCAGTGCTGGGGTATGTAAGGAAAGAAAAAGAAGACCACCTCATTATGTCCTATTGCTATGGAGAGAAAGGGAACACTCCCTCTTCAGTACTGCAGGAGTAGAGGCCACTTGGAAAAAGTTAAGAAGCAATGAATTAGTCAAGGATTTTCATGGCTTCCAGCCTTTCAGGAGCAGGCTCTTGCCAGAGCAAACTTCTAGCCCTTATCCCTAGGATCTGGAAAGGTCCAGCTGGAGAAGCTGCCAGGAGAGAAGAAACTTGGAGCCTAGTGATGCTAGTCAGGGAGTCTTTAATACCACTTGAGAACCAGCATCTGTGCCATCATCCTGGTTTTGGATTCTGCAGCTCCAGTGGAGTCTCCAAGGCATTCCCACATGTAAGAGTCAGGGAAGGAGTTGGAGTGGGCAGGGGAGTTGGAGAAGAGATGGTTGCATAGGGCCAGCTCTGGCACGCCTACCCTACGTGTCCAGATGTTTAGGCAGCATATTTGTGCAGTTCATATGGCTATAGTTCTCATGCATACGCTACGTGCAGACAGCTGCTGCTACTGCTAAGTCACTTCAGTCGTGTCCGACTCTGTGCGACCCCAGAGACGGCAGCCCACCAGGCTCCCCCATCCTTGGGATTCTCCAGGCAAGAATACTGGAGTGGGCTGCCATTTCCTTCTCCAATGTATGAATGTGAAAAGTGAAAGTGAAGTCGGTCAGTCATGTCCGACTCTTGGTGACCCCATGGACTGCAGCCCACCAGGCTCCTCTGTCCATGGGATTTTCCAGGCAAGAGTACTGGAGTGGGGTGCCATTGCTTTCTCCATCTACACAGAAAGAAAGAAAATATTCAAGCACTGGCTCATCCCATTTCTTCTCTTCAGAGTATCTCAGATAGGCTTCTCAGAGGATGGAACGTTTCAGTTGCATACCTTAGGAGATACAGGTGAGTCTAAGAAGGACATTAGTAGCTAGAAGCCTAGTGTGTGCCCTTCATGAGCATGAGGTGCATTGTTTATGGGCCAAGAGCCATCTGGAATAGAGATACAAAACCCCCAACCACATAGGGAAAGTCTATATGTATCAAGAGACGGTCATGACTATCTCTGAGCCTCATAGCAAGTGCATTGTGAAGCATAAACATCCAGATAAAATTTTAGATTTGGATGGGCTACTGCTTTCTAAACAGACACCAAAGGAAACCTGAACCCAAAACCCAGGTTCCAAATGTCTAACACTGCTGACCAGAGGCAGTAGTTTTCAGGACTGATTTTCAGGAGCCGATGGTATCAGATGCAAAGACAAGAAGATAATTTCACTGCGGTTTTGATAGTGTTCACAAGGGATCTTGGAGGCTCCTGACACTACCTGGTAGTTGATGGGAAGGACGGTGGCTGATATGAAATATCTGGAGGTACTAATTTTTTTGATAATAAAATTGTACTTTATAAGATCTCAGAGGCACAAGAATTCTGATCCTCAAAGTTCAAAGCTGCCTGGGAGAATCAGGATTGACCTTGCTCATTTTCAAATACAGGTTCCACTCAATGTTTAGCATCGTAACAGGGTATGGACAGATCCTGAATAGATCTTTCCTAGCATTTGTTGGCCATTTCCCACAAATCTTAGAAAATCAGTCTGTATCCATGTTAGTGGCTCAGTTGTATCTGACTCTTTGCAACCCCGTGGACTGTAGCCCACCAGGCTACTCCTTCCTTGGGATTTTCCAGACAAGAATACTGGAGTGGGTTGCCATTTCCTCCTCCAGAGGATCTTCCTGACCCAGGGATTGAAGCCGGGTCTCCTGCATTGCAGGCAAATTCTTTACCTTCTGAGCCACCAGGGAAGTCTGTATCCTTAGTGGATAATTATAGGCGATTTCAGGATAACCATGGCATTAAGGCCAATCCCTTCTCCAATCAGATCCAGGGATATCAGGCCAGAAATAAAAGGAAGAGAAGCCAAGAGAGGCATTCCCTGTACAAAAGCATCCAGGGCTCTCCCTTTGAAAACTGGTAAGGGAAGACCTGAAGCAGATGGTCAAGGCCTTAGTCTCCTGTTTCAGCCAGGTACTTGTGCTGGCATCAGCTGATTTCATCTGGTTTAAATCCTTTAGTGTAAACACATTCCTGTAAGAAGGGCCTCAGAGCTGTGCGACATCAGGAAAGTGCCACGTACATAGTTAAATTCTGTGGGCAGAAGTTCAAACTCATGAGATCCAACATCTGGTGTGCAATTCAGAACTTTTGGCTCTAAGTTAGTCAGTGAGATACAAGTTCTAGGAGGTGCAGCCATGAGTTTCAGAGGTGAATGGCAAAAACCTCTCATGTCTGAGCCCACTAATGCCAAGCAAGATATGATAGCAGTGGCAGGTGGTCAATTTGGCTGATTCTATTTTCAGGGCAGATGTCCCCTCTTGCAGCTTCACTGCTAGGAAGCCACTTCATTTGAAGGAGTCTGAGTCATCTGAGACTCCCAGAGTCCAGAGAGATACAGTATCCATCATGCCAGACAACTTGGGACTTTCCAAGATGGTACCACTGGCGGTTCTCACCTCTGAAGCATCTGGTAGAGGTAACTGCTCCAGCCAGAGAAAATGAAAAGAAGCTCAAAATAGGTGACAGGTAAGGAAAGAAACCCAGGGATTTCTATTGGACTAGACAAGAAGCTTCTCTAGGTGATTCTGAATCTGGCACTGAGGTTGGCACAAATTTTATTAATACACCACAACTACTTGAGGGTGTATTATTATTGGATTGGCCAAAAAGTTCATCCAGGCTTTTTGTGACATCTTGTGAAAAAACTCAAACTTTTTGACCAACCCTATAAAACAGGTACTGGAATGTTCTCTACAAAGACGCTTTTCCTTGGGAGTATTTTCATCTGGTTCTGAGAGCCTTATAAAGCTTTGAATGGAATATATGAATAGTGGAAAGCTTTACACCTTCTGGAAATCTGTCCCTAGAAGGCAGAACTTTGGTGGAGTGTTCTACGTACAAGTCTCACGTAAAAAAGTTTGGGTGATACTTAATATATTTTAAAGTTACGTTCAATTCTCTGAACTAAAATCTTAAAATTTATGTTAACATCTCTACCTATGAGCATTATCTCCAGAACTCTTCCTTGTTTTCTCCTGAGAAGTCTCTGTGTTTTTTTCAGATAAATGTTACAGTCATTTATTCTTTAATATATAGCTGTACTCCCTACCCCCCGCCACTGCAATACTTACCTCCCATATCCATCAAATTTTACTTTATAGGCCCCTTCATCTGATCAGTGGGTTTCTCATTGTCTAATGAAGAGATATGGAAATCACTCAGGTGGGGCAGTCCTGAAGCCACTGTTGACCTGCCTCTCCAAACGTGGTCACCTGCAAACTGCTTAAAAATGCACAATCTTGTGCCCCTCTTCCTGATCAACTGAATCAAATCTCAGGAGGTGGAGTCAGCAATCTGGGACCAGTTAGGTCCTCTGGTCAGAGCTCTACACTGAATCACACCAAGCAATTCCCAGCCTTCTTCTCCACAACTTGCCTTCTCTTCTCAAGCAACTACTGAGAGTAACAGGAGACACCAATCTGGCATGACACCAACCAAAATGAAGTAAAATACTATTTTATTATGTAATGGCAATACC
The DNA here is from genome assembly GCA_006410615.1 of Neotragus moschatus. Lineage (NCBI taxonomy): Eukaryota > Metazoa > Chordata > Mammalia > Artiodactyla > Bovidae > Neotragus > Neotragus moschatus. The sequence goes on from SJYA01000747.1 coordinate 499,780, forward strand.
ACGTAGGGGGACGTTTCGCCCTAAAATCACAGAGATGGATCGTTTCGTGAAGATCAGTGTGGCATGGACTAGACTGGCCAGAATCATTTCAGCACTAGCATATAAGGAATCAGAGGAAAACAGCATCCTTGTCTCCATTCTGCTCTCTACCACTTGGGGAAGGGAGGGGGAGTCAGATCAGCTTGGCTGTTCATAAAAGAAGCAGGAGGCCCAGAGTTATTTCAGTGCGTGGGAATGGACATGGGATAAACTAAAACAATAAACAACTTGAAAGCTTAAGAAAATAAAGGCAAGGAAGAGAGAGAGCACCATCCGAGCTTGAGTTCTGCAACCCTGTCGTAGTTCTAAACAAATTCAAGCAGATTGCTTTCTTGCTGGAGTTGTAGTAAAATGGATCTTGCCACTGGCAGCCAGTTCAGAGCGCCTGGCCGCATTTTTGTTTGTTTCTTGTTTTTTGGCTTATCGCCATGTGTCATTAGTGACCTATTTTCACTGCAGTGAGATCAGCCATGTCTGCAGGCCCCTGAATCAGCAGTTTCTCCTCTGTTCACTAACTCCAGGCTGGCAAAGCTGATGCCAGTGTAACAGAAAGTGCCACCCCTGCACTCTGCTGAGAGTTGGGGAGGGCACCATTTTGTTACAATGTTGGCTTTGACCTGAGGATGCCCTGAGAGCCCAGCTGTCATGTCTCCTCAACATAAGCAGCTGAACTTGGAATTATCTTGGCCTAGTCATTAATCAGGACTGAAAATAGCCCCAGTAGACCTAGGCTTTGCTTAATTCCTACCCAGGTGGGAAAGGTAGTTTTAAAAAAATAATCTAAATGCAAGATCATATTTTTTTAAGGCTTTGCACCAAAATAATATCAAATAATAATAATAATAAAATAATTATCCAACACCCCAGTTTGGGAGACAATTTACAGTTAATCTGGCTCTCTAAACAAAAACAAAACACAACAGTGTAGTCTTTTGAACTGCACATTGATTTGAAATGATCCATTTTGGGTGGCTATTAAAAGGAGCCAGAAATTGTGCTCAGAATCTTCTAAGAATACCCTCCAACACAAATTAACGGAAAGAAAATAGCCATTGGTTTAAAGCTCTGCAAGAGAGCCTGTTGCCAGGCAGATTAGACAATGAGCGGAATTCCATAAGGGGGCGCTCTCTCCACTCGTCCTTCAAGCCAAGGGCTCTGGGTTTCTCAGCCCTTAGGCTGTTGTTGGCTTTGCTCTGGAACAGCGGGCTCCTCCTAAGAGCAAATGCTCAGTGCCCTAAGGAATGCTGCTTCTGTGATCACTTTCTGGCTGAGATCATCAGGTAAATCTCTCTGCGATATCAGAGAAGCAATTTCAAATGGAGAGAAGTCAAGCAAAACATTCAAAATAAAAGGAAAAATATAAACACATCTAGAATGATTTCTCTCCATAGTGATCTATCTCTGTGTGCTCATTTTCTTGATCCTCTAATGATAAGAATATGATAGGGTGAAATTAAAGTAAGTACACTTTTCACAGTGATCCATGGCTGGCCCAGAGTCAGAAACAGCCAAGGCTCCAACCCAGCAGGAACAATGGCAGGACCAGGTGTACTTTGGGAGACACTGCTCTCTCATTTCTCTCCTCCTGCTGCCTAAAACTTCCCCCTCACACCCAAACAGCCCCACGAGGCTAATTCTTCCTGCTCTGGACCCCTTGGCCTCCCTTCATATCTCCTCTCCCCCAGTTCAAAACCTACCTCCTCAGAGACCTTCAGGAAAGGCTTGCTGGTGAACCAGAGAGTAGATTCACTCGTATCTGGACACAAGTGAAGAATCAGAGCAAGAGAGGTGGATCTGATGCAAGAATGGCTTGGATGCAGCAAAAAACACTGAACAGACGACTGGCCTTGAGGGAAAAACCTCTATCCCTCACCCCCTTACACCAGCACCACCACCCCACCCTGCCCACACACCCGTTTGAATTCAGAGACCAAGACTCCACTAGGTACCAGCAGCATGAATCAGAGGAGTCACTTATCACCTCTGAGCTCAGCCATAGCATCTGAAAAAAAATAACAAAAATATCAGTTCTATTCCATAAGTTATTCTGGGGTTAAAGTGAAATAATGTATGTGAAACCCTTTGTGGGTTATAAGAAACTATATACACATCATGAGTACCCATCTCCAGAGCTGTTCAATCATTAACAGATTGATGGGCATAGACAAGAGAAGGAAAACTGAATTAGGTTTTTTTATTATTATTGCAGCAAACAGAGGGTGACTAAGTTTTCTCTTGAAGAGAATCTATGATTCTATGAATCTGTCTCTAGTCATCGATTATCCAAAGTTATAAGCTGAATGAATCCTCCCCCCAATTCATATGGTGAAGCCCTACCCTGCAATATGATTGATATTAGGAGGTGGAACCTTGGGGAAATAATGAGGATTAGATGAGGTCATGAGGGCAGAAGACTCATGAATGGGATTAGTGTTCTTGTAAGAGTCTCAAGAGAGCTTACCGCCCTCTCTTCTCCATCATGTGAGAATACAAGAAGTTGGCATTCTGCAACCTGGAAATGGGCCTGCAAGAGAACCACCATGCTGCCACCCTGATCTGGGATTTCTGGCCTCTGGAACTGTGAGAAATACATTTCTGTTGTTTACAAGCCACCAAGACTTTAATGCTTGTTACAGCAGCCTAAATGGACTAAGACATCCAAGGTGGCCTGGACCCAGAGGGATGTTCAAACACCTAGATAAACACAGATAAATCTCTGTGCAAAGATTTCACTTGAGAAATGTTTGTGAAAGACTTGTAAAAAATTAGAAACTCTAAATATCCCATAGAGAGGTTTAATTGAACCTCTTTATATAAATTCTCTATATAATGAATTACCATGCATCCCTTACAATGACATAGAAGAACATGTAAAATAAAAGAGTCTATAGTAAGGAATTAACAAAGAAAAAATAACTTATCATACAACACGCGTTGCAGACTGACATTAAAAAATATACACACACAGGGAACTATATTCAGTATCCTGTGATATACCACCATGGAAAAAAATATGAAAAAGAACATATACGTCTATGCACATAATATATATATATAACTGAATCACTTTGCTGTACAGCAGAAATTAACACAACATTGTAAGTCAACTATAATAAAATAAAAATTTTAAAAAACACCAGAAAAAAAGTGTGCACATATGCACATACTCACACGTACAGCGCATGTGGCATGCATACTGAAGAGTCCAGAAGAATACATACCAACAAGAGTGTTTACAGTCAAAGGTTAGAATTATGAGTTACTTGAATTTTATACTTTGGCTTTTATTTATTTTCTGCTGTTCTACAAGGAACATATATTATTTGAATAACACACACAAAAGCAGTAATGGTTATATATATATTTATATTTATATACATATATATATATATATATATAAATAAAATTCTGAGCTCTAGAGAAGCCCAATGGGAGAACTTTGAGGCCAGGGATCTTTTAGGACACACCCTCAGCACTGCTCGAGAAGAGGCACCTGGCCCCAGGACTCTGCCCTGCCAGGGCCCTTATCTAAGATCACTCAGGCCCTTGTTTGCAGTTTCTGCTCAGGCAGCTCTATTGTGCCTGCTTATCAGATGAGGCCTGAGTCAGAGACAGAGAGAGAGTTGGCCTCTGGAGCCTGTGTGGAGAAAAAAATCACATGAAAACCTAATATATTTTCAGTCTCATGCCAGTGGGTGACTTAGCAACACAATGATTCTGTGAAAGGAAAAGGGTCCCCAGAAAACACAAGTGTGCGACCTCTTATTTCATTGCCTTTCACCCAGGCTGGGTAAGAATCGCTAAGAATAAGAGAGCTATGGAAGTTGTCAGGGAAATCTATGATATTCCTCTGGAAAAATCTTACCATGAAATACCTAATAGATTTTATTAATGCCTTTTTCCTACTCAGTGTAGTCAGTCAATGTGTCGTAACAGTGTGGATGGTCACAGCTTATATTATTAAAGTTCTAGCTAGTTCACCAGTCCTGGGCTTGGAAATACATGCAAATCTCCTCATTTGAATAGTTGATTTCACATTGTCAGTTACATCCTGTGTCATCAGGGACGTCCCAGGACTAATGAAGTCTCAGAAGCAGTTTTAATCCCATACAGGCTGGTTAGCTTCAGAGAGAGAATTTTCCCCACAAAACTCTTCATTCATCTCAGTTCTTAACCTGGATATCTCACAATTCCCTGGAAAACAACCCTAAATCCTCATCCTCCTGAGACAGTAGCCCTCTGTTCCTAGAAACAGGAAACCATTAGCCATTTATTGTGGGTATGGCCAGAGTTAAGATTGAGTTGGCCAAAATGATGCAGCGGGGGACTTGTCAGATGGGAAAAACGACAGAATGATGTTCTAACTGGTGATGTGACCAAGCGTCCACCAGATGGGTCATGATAACTGATGAGCTGTGGCTCTCCAGAGGCAGGAAAAAGATGAAAAGGCACCCTATCTTCTTTATCCATTGCTCTGCTGATGGACATTTAGGTTGCTTCCATGTTCTGCTATTGTAAAGGGGTGGGGGGGTGATGAATGGAGAGATTGCAATTGACATACATATACTATTGATACTATGTATAAAATAGATAACTAATGAGAACCTACTGTATAGTTCAGGGAAACCTACTCAGTGCTCAGTGGTGACCGAAATGGAAAGGAAATCCAAAAAACTGGGGATATATGTATATGTATAGCTGATTCACTTTATTGTACAGTAGAAACTAACACAAAATTGTAAAACTATACTCCAATTTAAAAAAAAAAGGCAATAGAAGCACCTAAAAGATGAGAGCAACAGAAGCAAATAAATTTCTCTGTCCTTCTTCAAAACAGTAGCATTCCTCTTGTCTTTCTATGTGCTGCTCATACCTCCTGTTTCTACTTGTCAGGAGACCAGTGAGCCTCTGGAGTTGAGTCAGCCTAGAAATCTAGTGTATTTGTAGCACCCATTTTGTTTGCTATGAGTTGCAGTGTATTTTCTTCTGTTTCTTATACCCTTTAATTTTGTGGGGAAAGTGATTGTCATATACTTCAAATACTCCCAGGGCTAAATGGGTGTGTAAACAGGAAAAGGATGGAGAGGGGCTGAATGGTCAAGGCACCCAAGATGGCTATTTTTTGCTCCCTGTTCCTCCTCTGCTCAATCAGCCACCTCACACTCTATCAGGTGCAAGGTGCTTCACTTACACCTACTCATATCAGTGTGCTTGCCCCCTGCCCTGACTAGTGATTGTTCTAATCCCTAGGCTTGAATGGTTCCACCTGCTTGTTTAATAAAGGGAAACATCTGCCCTAGTGATGGCCATTAACCTGTGAGGCTGTGCCTTGCTGGTTTCTCTGGTAACTGATGAGCCAACCAGATATCAGTTCCCCTCTAAATGGTAGCATCCCTCTCCCCAGAGTACCCAAGACGACTGCTTTGTCCTGCTTGCACTACCTGGCAGGGTGTCATTTGAGGACCCTTCTGCTTCAGATGCATAAGATACCCCCGTCCAATGAACCACTGGTGTCTCAGCACTGTCTCCAGAGTCTTTCTTTGGTCTGGCAACTGCAAGTCTTTCAGGCCTGTGGGGTGCAGCCCAACAGGAACCATGACACCAAAAATTCCCTTTAGGAGGAACTCTTCTAAAAGCGCACCGATGAGGTGTGACATTGAGAAAGATACCTCTTAATATCTGGTAGAGAATTTTCCTATCTGAAATCTGCTTCTCTTCTGATTTTTGATTTGCAAAGGGAGTTTTCCCACTCCATGTTATTCTTCATTAACACCATCAGTCAAAAACAGGATCCTGGTCTATTCACAAATTCACAGCTGTCCTTTCCTTCATTCTTTCTTTCCCCTTGTTGAAACTGAAGCAAAGTTGATTTACAATGTTGTGTTAATTTGGGGTATATGGCAAAATGATTCATATATATGTACACACACATATAGATATATTCTTTCAGATTCTCTTCCATTATGGGAAATATAAAATATTGAATATAATTCCCTCTGCTATACAGTAGATCCTTGTTGTTTATCTATTTTATATATAGTACGTGTATATCTATTAATCCCAAGCTCCTAATTTATCCCTCCCTCTTCCCCTTTGGTAGCCATAAGTTTATTTTCTATGTCTGTGAGCCTATTTCTGTTTTGTAAATAGCTTCATTCGTATCATTTTTAAGATTCCACATGAAAGTGATATCACATGATATTTGTCTCTCTGTGTCTGACTTTATTTAGTATGATAATCTCTAGATTCACCCTTATTGCTGCAAATGGCATTGTTTTATTCCTTTCTAAGGAGGAGTAACATTGCACTGTATATAGGTACCACATCCTCTTTATCCATTCCTCTATAAATGGACATTTAGGTTGCTTCCACGTCTTGGCTTTTGCAAATAGTGCTTCTATGAACTTTGGGGTGCATGTATCTTTTTGAATTGTGGTTTTCTCTGGATATATGCCCAAGAGTTGGATTGGGGGATGATATGACAACTCTATTTTTAGTTTTTTAAGGAAACTCCATACTGTTCTAGTAACTGTACCAATTTACATTCCCACCAACAGTGTAGGAAGGTTCCCTTTTCTCCACACCCTCTCCAGGATTTATTATTTGTAGGGTTTTTTTTATGATGGCCATTCTGACCAGTGTGAGGTGATACTTCATTATAGTTTTGATTTGCATTTCTCTGGTTAATGATGTTTAGCATCTTTTCATGTGCCTGTTGACCATCTGTATGTCTCTTTGGGAGAAATGTCTATTTAGATCTTCTGCCCATTTTTCATTATGTTGCTTTTTTTTTAATTGAGCTATTTGTATACATTGGAAATTAAGCCAGTTATGGAAGAGACTGTCTGTTCTCCAATGTATATTCCCAACTCCTTTGTTGTAGGTTAATCAGCCATAACTGCATGTGTTTATTTCTGTGCTTCCTGTCCTGGTTCATTGGTCTATGTGTTTTTGTGACAGTACCATGCTGTTTTTATGACTGTAGCTTTGTAGCATAGTCTGAAGCCAGAATGATTCTTCCAGCTCTATTCTTCTTTCTCCAGATTGTTTTGGCTACTTGAGGTCTTTTGGGCGTCCATACAAATTTAAAATGTTTTGTCCTAGTTCTGTGAAAAATACCTTTGGTAATCTGATAGATTGCATTGGATCTGTAGGTTGCCTTGGGTAGTATGGTCATTTTAACAATATCAATTCTTCCAATCCAAAACACAGGTTTCCATTCTTAAATGCTTATTACATCAGTCCTATTATAAGTTCCCAGAGTGAGGTCTGTGTCTGAAGATTAAAGGTCACAATGTCTATTATTAGTAATTAAGAGGTATGATTGTGTCCTAATTTTGGCTTCAGTAAACATTGCAGACCCAGATCACAACACAGGTTTTAGAGGCTTAGCTTAAAACAGGGGTGACTGAGGAAAGGCAGTGACTTGAAACCAGCTACACTGTCTGTGTTATTCTCTTTGCCAGAGAAAGCCCTACAAAGTGAAGGAATCACCAGAGAAAAAAATAGCCCACATTCTTATACCTGTGAGCACCCACTAATAACATGGTTTAGAGAACAGAAAACTGGCCTGGGAATCTGGACACCCAGCTGCTCTCAATATCAGCCAAGCAAACATGGGCTTCTCAGCAAATGAGATGGGCCTTGATGTTCTCTTAATAAAGGAACACTCTGTGCAAGATCCACCCACAGCAGATTCTCATTCTCGGGTCTCAGCTCAAACACCCTTCTGCAGAGACGCTTCCCTATATGTAACCTCTCCGTTTTGTTTTCTATCAGTCTTTCTATTTCATTCACCATCTGAAGCTGTCTTGTCTTTTCTTATTGACTGTGTCCTCTCACTCTAAAGATAAGCTCCCCAAAGACAGGGACCCCCATGTCTTTTGCTCACTACTTTACTATAAGCACTTAGAACAGTGCACATAGTAGGCCTTCAATCACTATGTGTTGAATTTCTGCATGAATAAATAAGTATGAGTTTCCAGAAGGCAGTGAGAAAAGTTCTTCCTGTTACTAATGGGGCAAGTCGCTTCCTTTGGAGAGGAACTGTACATTTTCTAAAGGTAGGGAAGCAGGGAACAAAGTGGATATTTATATCAGAGGAAAAGCCCTTTATTCCCACACTGAAGTGCTAACATTTCCTCCCCACTCTGCACGTCTGCTTGTGGGTGGACACAGCAGAAGACAGCTGAGAAACTGAAAAGAGAAGGGGGTTGGGTAGGCAGTAAGAATTAACAAACGAACCAAGTTACCACTGTGATTTAAGGCAGGATGTTTACATACCACTCCCAGAGCAGAGGATGGCTTTGACTTACCATTTGGGTGCAGTGAGAAGATTTAATTAAAGTAACTGAAAATTTCTGAGAACTTGTTCAAGTCTTTTGAACAACTGCTGTCCATGGCAAGGTGCTAAGGAAGGGGACAGTGGCAACCTCAGACAGCTAGTATTTGGTTGTTTTCTGTGTATCTGTGCAGCTCAGGATACCAAACAAAAATGACTGGCCCTTCCATGTGGTGGCCCTCCACCCATAGTGCACACCCTTCACACCTGTTCTACCTGTGACTGTGGTCACCTGCCTCTGCCTCCAAGCATCCAGGCCTGGTGCTCTCTAAGCACCTGTCTGGTGGAATGATTGAGGGTGTCCACCATGCTATAGGGGCTTCCTAGGTGGCTCAGTGGTAAAGAATTCACCTGCCAATGCAGGAGACGTAGAAGATGTTGGTTCAGTTCCTGGGTCAGGAAGATCTCCTGGAGGAGGAAACGGTAACTCACTTCAGTGTTCCTGCCTGGGAAATCCCATGGACAGAGGAGCCTTGTTGGCTACAGTCCAGTGTTGCAAAGAGTCGGACATGGTTAAACAACTGAACACACACACCATGCTGTTGAGCAGTATGAAGCCAGTGCCTTATCTGTACAATCACTTTGATTTATATAGTATGCCATGTTCTAATGAGAAGGGTTGGGGAGGCTAGCTAAGAACAATAACCCTCCCATACATTTGTTTAGTACTTTATACTACTAACAAAACTCTTTCACCTAGAACATCTTGTTTTAGTTTTAATCCTCATCACTGCACTTCCTATTTACAAAAAAGAGCAGGCATTTTTTCCATCATCATAAAATAGAACAGATTATAAGGTCAAAACAAGTGAATAATTCACCTCATGTTACAAAACTAGAAGGACCTTCTCATCTTCAAATATTTCTTTAATGATGCTTTAATAAAAAATATTATGAAAATATATAGATTTGTAGGTCAGTTTATACTTTAGAAATCCATATGTTTGTCACATTTATTTTTTAAAACCTTCCAATTATCTATATGACTAAATGATATTTAAAATGAAACTTCAAATATACTTGGTAGCTTTGTCTTGTTTTATCTGTTGGAAGATGTCAGTCATTCATGATGAGATTTTCATAAAATAGCTGATAATTGTATACATATTACTATGGTGTCTGTGTGTACCATTTTTCTAAATACGCACTATTTGGTTGATATTTAAAAAATTTTTTTTTAAAGGCAGCATTAAAAGACAAATTTCTAGCAAGAGAACCAAGGTTGACACTTTCTTACATCACAACCCAATTGTCTCTATGTAAAGATTTATGCATATACAGGAAGAATCTATTTGGTAATTTCATTGTATCTGATCAGGATCAAAAGCTAGTCAGGGTTTGCATGGTGCCTGGCACATGAGACAATTATTTTGAATGGTGGGAAGAAAGAGAGAAAGAAGGAAAAAAGGAAGAAACTCCTTCTCTTTGAGGAGATGAGATGGGCTGCAGTTCAGTTCAGTTGCTCAACTCTTTGTGACCCCATTGACTAGCACACCAGACTTCCATGCATTTCACCATCTCCCGGAGCTTGCTCAAACTCATGTCCATCAAGTCGGTGATGCCATCCAACCATCTCATCCTCTGTTTTCCCCTTCTCCTCCTGTTCTTTCAGAGCATCAGGGTATTTTCCAGTGTGTCAGCTCTTCACATCAGGTGGCCAAAGTATTGGAGCTTCAGCTTCAGCATCAGTCCTTCCAATGAATATTAGGATTCATTTCCTTTAGGATTGACTCATTTGATCTCCTTGAAGTCCAAGTCTCCAAGGGACCGTTAGAGTCTTCTTTAACACAAGAGTTGGAAAGCATCAAATCTTTGGCACTCAGCCTTCCTTATGGTCCAGCTCTCACATCCATACATGACTATTGGAAAAACCATAGCTTTGAATAGACAGAACTTTGTCAGCAAAGTAATGTCTCTGCTTTTTAATATGCTGTCTAGGTTGTCATAGCTTTTCTTCCAAGTAGTAAGTGTCTTTTAATTTCATGGCTGCAGTCACCATTTACAGTGATTTTGGAGCCCAAGAAAATAAAGTCTCTCACTGTTTCCATTGTTTCACCATCTATTTGCCATGAAGTGATGGGACCAAATGCCATGATCTTATGTTTTAGAATGTTGACTTTTAAGCCAGCTTTTTCACTCTCCTCTTTCACTTTCATCAAGAGGCTCTTCAGTTCCTCTTCACTTCCTGCCATAAGGGTGCTGTCATCTCCTTATGGGAGGTTATTGATATTTCTCCTGGCAATCTTGATTCCAACTTGTGCTTCATCCTGCCAAACATTTCACGTGATGTACTCGGCATATAAGTTAAACAAGCAGGGTGACAATATGCAGCCTTGATATACTCCTTTTCTCAATTTGGAACCAGTCTGTTCCAGTTCAGTTCTGTTGCTTCTTGACCTGCATACAGATTTCTCAGGAGGCAGGTAACATGGTTTGGTATTTCCATTTTTTCAAGAATTTTCCACAGTTTTGTAATCCACACAGTCAAAGGCTTTAGTGTAGTCAATGGAGCAGAAGTAAATGTGTTTCTGGAATTCTCTTGCTTTTTCTATGATCCAGCTGATGTTGGCAATTTGATCTCTGGTTCCTCTGTCTTTCCTAAATCCAGCTTGAACATCAGGAAGTTCACGGTTCACGTATTGCTGAAGCCTGGTTTGGAGACTTTTGAGCATTACTTTACTAGTGTGTGAGATAAAGGCAATTGTGCAGTAGATCGAACATTCTTTGGCATTGCCCTTCTTGGGGATGAAGTGAAAAATGACTTTTTCCAGTCCTGTGGCCACTGCTGAGTTTTCCAAATTTGCTGATATATTGAGCGCAGCACTTTAACAGCATTATCTTTTAGGATTTGAAGTATTTTAGCTGGAATTCTATCACTTCCACTATCTCTGTTCAGAGTGGTACTCCCTAAGGCCCACTTGACTTAGAACTCCAGGATGTCTGGCTCTAGGTGAGTGATCACACCATCGTGGTTATCCAGGTCATATACCCAAATCCTCCTTATGAGATTGGTATGGCCACAAAACCCATTAGAGTTGATTGCCACTCAAAATAAGATGTTGGAACTGATAGGAGCTCATCATCTACTGTCCAGCTCTGTTGGCTGCTTACTATGCCCCAATGCAGCTGCAGGCATGTTCAGGTGCCTGACCTGATCATCAGCTGACCTGAATTCACATTGCCATACACAAACACTAAAAGCAAATGCTTTCTGGGCTAAAAATAAAGTAGACATAAAAGTCTGTTTAAACGAATCACCGCTTTTTTAGGAGCTCAGAAAGGGTGGGAGGGGAGCAGCTGACTTACTGTGGGACAAGGAGCAAAGTGGACATCTCTCTTTGATCCTCTGGGAATTTCCAAGTTGAAAACACTGTGGGGAGATGATTCCTTCCCTCGGGATACAGGCTGCATCTGACCTTCCCCTGTGGGTGTAAGTTTTGAACCTTTTCTTCCTCTGTCCCTCTTCCTCTGTAAATGACTTAGTCATTCAATACATAAAAGTGTGGCTGAACAGATAGGAGAGATAGCATGGTGTCCCAGCCTGAAGTCAAGCAAGGAATGTTAATATTTAAAGTAATGTTAGGAGTTGGCCGTTAGGTCTTGCCTCTATCACATGTTCATTGCTTCCTTCCTTCACTCACGGTCAGACAGGTAGGTACAAATAGGAATAAGACATTGTTTGCTCCTACTGTCAGGGAGCTCTGGTCACGGGAGGAGAAGGCATGTGGGGAAATGCAGGAAGGAGGCTGGAAGGGGATAGAGACAAGAAGCATATAGCTCTAAGGAGTTTGCACTTGACCCCACAGGTCACTGTTTTTGAACTTGGGTATGAAAAACTGTATGGACAGACATTAAAGGAAAGAATGATTAAATATTCTTAGTATTGTCAACTCATTTTTTTATATTTATTTATTTGATTATGTCAGATCTTAGTTGTTGCCTGCAAGTACTTAGTTGCAGCACATGATATCCAGTTCCCCAACCAGACATCATGACTCTCACATAGGGAGCACGGAGTCCTGGCCACTGGACCATCAGGAAAGTCCTGACAACTTATTTTAATTACAACATTATTTAAATCTATGGAGTATTACTCAGCCATTAAAAAGAATACATTTGAATCAGTTCTAATGAGGTGGATGAAACTGGAGCTTATTATACAGAGTGAAGTAAGCCAGAAAGAAAAACACCAATACAGTATACTAACGCATATATATGGAATTTAGAAAGATGGTAATGATAACCCTGTATGCGAGACAGCAAAAGAGATACAGATGTATAGAACAGTCTTTGGACTCTGTGGGAGAGGGAGAGGGTGGGATGATTTGGGAGAATGGCATTGAAACATGTATAATATCATATATGAAATGAATCGCCAGCCCAGGTTCAATGCAGGATACAGGAGGCTTGGGGCTGGTGCACTGGGATGACCCGGAGGAATGGTACGGGGAGGGAGGAGGAAGGGGGGTTCAGGATGGGGAACACATGTAGACCTGTGGCAGATTCATGCTGATGTATGGCAGAACCAATACAATATTGTAAAGTAATTAACCTCCAATTAAAATAAATAAATTTATATTAAAATAAGAGAAACCATGACAGAGAACAGAAATGTGTACCAAGAGGATAAAAGAGAAAGGCTGAAACCCAGGGAGACTCCTGGACTAAGAAATAAATAATCTTAAGAGGTGAACAGTGACATATTTCAAGAATAAAAAACCATGCCTGGAAAAAAATCTATAAATCTATAGATTTATCTTTAAATCTATAAACTAGCTATAACTTCTCAATGTCTATAACCTTTATGCAATAATAAAACCAAAACAAATTTACAAAGGGAAAGCCAATACAAGGCCTATTAACAAAATATGCTACTAATGTTCCCAGCCATGTCCCTTAAAATGAAATTAAGTATTTTTTCTTCTGGTGGCACTATTAACCAAATGACCCAAGGTCACATTGTCAATATTGGGATAAAACCATTTTAAGAGTTTCATCACAAGGAAAATTCTTTGTGTTTTTTTTTGTTTTTAATTTTTATTTTTTTTCCATCTCAGGTGTACATGAATTCCCAATCTTGAACCTTTTTTTAAATAAAGGATTATTATTAAATGTCCGAGAAACCCCATTAGCTCCAAGAGTACGTTACTGAAGACCCTAGTCTGAAATTTGAGGAAACACTACGTAAGTGTTTGGGGCCCATCGCTGACAGATTTTGAGCAGGAAGTGACATGATCAGTTTCCATGTGAGAGCAATTACTCCAGGAAGCAGTAATGGATGACTGGAGGAGAGAGACACCAGGAGTGAGGGGGAAACCCACTCCTATGATCATTTAGGTGAGGATGATGAACAAAGACAGGACAAGTGAGGAGGTATAGACCAGAGACAATGGACCAGAAATGTCTGGTTAGGGTCTGTGGAACACAGTNCCAGGAAGCAGTAATGGATGACTGGAGGAGAGAGACACCAGGAGTGAGGGGGAAACCCACTCCTATGATCATTTAGGTGAGGATGATGAACAAAGACAGGACAAGTGAGGAGGTATAGACCAGAGACAATGGACCAGAAATGTCTGGTTAGGGTCTGTGGAACACAGTTCAGTTCAGTTCAGTCGCTCAGTCGTGTCCGACTCTTTGCGACTCCATGAATCACAGCACGCCAGGCCTCCCTGTCCATCACCAACTCCCGGAGTTCACTCAGACTCATGCCCATCGAGTCAGTGATGCCATCCAGCCATCTCATCTTTGGTCGTCCCCTTCTCCTCGTGCCCCAAATCCCTCTCAGCATCAAATGTAGGAGGTAAAGGAGAAAGGGCATTCCCAGTTTAGGTGATGCTGTTAAACCCATTGGAAAATAAAAAAAGGGGGTTTAGTTTAATTCATAGCCACTTTGAGGAGGCTGTGCACTGTTGGGGTACAGACAGTCAAATACAGTGGGTTAGAACTGAAGAGAAAAAAGCTTCTGAATGAGGCCAGCATGCTAGGATGGCCAAATGGTCACCAGCCTACAAACTGTAACTTTGACATCCAGGGAAGTCTCAGCACTCACTTCTCCCACTCCCAGATAAATGTTTCTCCTGCCTCCTACTTACCCATTGTCTCAACTACAAGGATAGCTCCAATAACCTAACTTAATATTCTGATACTATTTAAAGCAAAAAATCTGCAGAGCCTGACACTCTATGATTGAGGACCTGAATTCAGGAATGCTGTGGTGGCTAGTCGGAGAAGGCAACGGCACTCCACTCAGACCATGGCTCCATATTCTTCTCCACCACTTACTAGTTACAAAATCTCAGCACTTCCTCTTTCTTTTTTCTGTTTGTAAAACAAAGTTATAAAACTATATATCAAAACTATTTAGGAGCATTAAATGAAATAATGCACGTCCTCATCAGTGAATTGTTATTTTTCTCCTAATGAATTGGAATGTGAAGTCAAGTGGGCCTTTGAAAGCATCACTGTGAACAAAGCTAGTGGAGGTGATGGAATTCCAGTTGAGCTATTTCAAATCCTGAAGGATGATGCCGTAAAAGTACTACACTCAATATGCCAGCAAATTTGGAAAATGCAGCAGTGGCCACAGGACTGGAAAAGATCCGTTTNGCAGCAGCAGCATGGACAAAGTCAGACTTCCTGGGTTCAAATGTCTCTACCCAGTTCTAACACTATGACCTTGGGTCAGTAAACTAACACTCTGTGACTGAGAAAGCTAATGACTTTCTCTAGTGCACAGAATTATTTTGAGTTAATGTACAAAATTATTGGGATAACTCATTGAGTCAATGTACACAAAACTTTGAGAACAAGGTGTTTTGCAGAGTGTGCCCCGCCTATGTGTAAGCTGTTATCATCGAAGTTAGTCTCTTCCAACAATTAAGTTTGAGATTACTTTCTTGGCCATCATCTTGATGGAAGAGGAGAGAGAATGATGTAACACTGGGCGCCTGAACCACTGAGCGTGAGTCCCATAGGAAGAAGAAGAAAAAAAAGGTTCAGAGCCCAAAAGGCATTCTTTGCCTATTTCTCAACTTTGTCCAAGACACGCCAGGATCAGCAGAGCCCTGGGGAGGAATACATAAAGGGGACTGAAGCCGAAAGCCATTTAACAACATGGAAAGACTGTCATCAGACCTTTGGCCAAGGAGGCAGCCACCTCGGTGAAGTACTATGAGTTCTTAGGAGTTAGGCCAACACTCACTGTTTGCAATGATGTTGATTTTTCACTTATCAGTGGGTAAATGCTACAATTATGCTGGATTTTCCCCAAACTGGAAAGGGAAAGAGAAAAAAAAAACAAACAAAAAAACCCTCAGACCAACTTGCATTTCCTGAGGGCTATGCAGGAAGTTAGAGCTAGAATTTAGAAGCCTGTTCGGAGCAGGGGCAGTGAGCAAACACAGATTTTTCTGATACATTCGGCATTAGGATGTCAAGTTCCTGACCCTAATCAACCAAGGTCATGAACAAACTAGTCCTTTAAACATTTTATGAAAGATACTGCTGTGCATTTTTCTCCCTGGACTCTCTCCCTTGGAATACAAATGAAGCCTGGCCCTCCCAAGCTAATGCTCCAGGCCAGTGTAGCACAGAGCTGACTTCTTGGTGATCTGCTGCCTCCATCAGGATCAGGGTAGAATCTGTTTCAGGACATTACAATTTGTTCAGTCCTGAGAGGATGCAATGACTTCTGGGCTAACGCTGAGCAGAGGGGTCTATTGGAGATGAGTGTGTTATTTGGGTACAAATTTTAATCACTTAAAGTTTTATCAAAATAAAGATGCAAAGGAAAAATAGGAAGAGAGATCCCCATTTGGGGTAAGGTAGCTATCAGATCCACTACCAGGTCTGCCACATGCCCTGTGTGATTTGGGGAAAGTCTCTGAACCCCTGAGCTCACTGGTCTCCTCTGTAAAGTGCTGACTACCCCATAGGCTGGTTATAGCCCCATCGTGATCTGTTCCCGACTCCTGCGTCAGGTCTAGCCACTTCCTGCTGCCACAGTCCTCTCCAGTCATACTGATCTCAGGGCTCCTNCCTGAGCTCACTGGTCTCCTCTGTAAAGTGCTGACTACCCCATAGGCTGGTTATAGCCCCATCGTGATCTGTTCCCGACTCCTGCGTCAGGTCTAGCCACTTCCTGCTGCCACAGTCCTCTCCAGTCATACTGATCTCAGGGCTCCTCCTTCCTCTGGCTCTTATTCAAATTGAGTAAGAACCTAAAAGAATCTGCCTTAAAAAATCCCCCATCCCCTCCCTGTTTTCCAGGCTGACAGCAATTCATCCTAAACATACGTGCTGAATGCTTCCCTACCAAGAGGGCATCCCCATCAATGTCACTCCTCCAGGAAGTCTTCTTTGTCACCACCTCCCCCAGTTAACATCTAGATCCTCTGTCCTCCTGTGAACCCAAAGGGCTTGCGCATATCCCATCAGAGAACTTACAACAAACCATCGTATTGATTTGCCCGATCATCCCCCTGGACTGTGAGCTTTTGTAAGCAGAGATCATGTCTTTCTAAAATCTTGCTTAGTGCAAGGCCAGACACATGAGGTATCCAGTGTCTGTTTGCAAAGTGAACCCTAACCCTAAGTGGTAAGTGTTGTTTTTTTTTCCCATTTTTCTGGTCTTCAATGACAGTTACTGCAGGAGAAGTCGGCAGTATTGGTACCTGCTCCAGAATATTTCTCTAAGTTGCTGTGCCTAACACCTGCTGTTATCTTCATGGCCAGATCACCCCCACTTTAGCCCAGACTCCACCTTTCCCTTGAGGTGGATACTGCTGACTTTCATTTTACACACCATCTGCTCCACACCTAGACACTTCAGCCAGGATCCCAAACAAGGCTGCTGTCTGGCTTCCTCCTGCCCTGGTCATCCAGCAGCCTCTCAGCCCTCTTTCTGCCAAATCCCATTTGATGGGCTACACAAGATTCACTCTGACTTGCTATCTTTTTGAAACCATGCAATCAAGCCACAATCTTCTTGATCTTTAGTAACGAAAGATCTAACCCAAGCATCCTCCTTCCCTCTCACACAGGTCAGATCCCCTGAGAAAATGTTGGAAAGGGAGATTGATTTTACATCCTTTCTTCTCCTAGAACTTGCTGAGCATCATGTTTTCCTTCCTACTCTGCCATTGTCCCGCCCCTCCCCCACTGATCACCATCAGGAACTCCTAGGCAACCCCTTCAGTGGGTACCTCTCCCTTCTGGTGAGCTCAGAAAAGAGGTTGGTGGGCTGAGCACACTTCAGTCAAGTACCTGAAACATTCATTGTGTCAACACAGAGGACTAGAGGGATATCGGTCTTATCTGAACAACTGGAGTAATTTAAGAAACCAACAATACATTCTGCTTTACAAAACTTAAATCCTTACACTGTTTATGAGTTTTCCCACGGCATAAGAGAGAAATATCCAAAATGACAGACTCTTCTCATGGGGTTTCCATCATGGACACAAGCCTGTTCCCAAATAAACTGTCATGTCTCCAAATGCCTTATTCTCCCTACTCCACACAGCAGTGACATCTAGCTTTGAATCTAGTTTATTACCCAAAAGATCTGGTCTTGACCCAGAAGTCATCACCTTTTCCATGGTTTCTTTCCCTAAGTCTGAGTCATTCTGCCTAAGGAAACTCAGTGGAGCTTTATCCAAAAACTAGCAATAGGGAACCCTTGATTCCTCAGGGAACTGTGGTCCCCAGAAAAGAAGAGTGATTACAAGCTCTGGAGCCAGGTGACTAGGGCTTGCACACGGCTCCAGTTTTCCCACTTGTGTGATCCTCATTACGTATCTTACACTATCTGGACCTCAGGCCTCCTTATCTGTGTTACGGTAATAATAATAATGAGCCTTTCTAAGTAATGGGGGTTTGAAGAGTTAAACACACACAGAAAAAGCTTAGCAAAGAAGTGCTCAGTAAATTTTAGTTATAGCTCTATACGGTTTCCCACCAGACTCGACAAGTCTGTTACTTTTTCTGTTTATCTAACAAGTAATTGTTTATGAAGACATGTACACATTCGCAGACGGTTTCTGAGAACAAATACGAATTTCCAGAGGTCATACAACCTGGGACTCTTTCTGAATGACTCATGAGAAGTGGAGTCCGCACAGAAAGCTAACTCCTTCTGAACTTTCAATTTGCAAATTTCCATTAGTTACAAATGGAACTTTTCCTACTGTCTGCATTTTGGCTGAAGCCCCTAAGGGGAAAACAATAAGTAACAAGCTTTGCCCTCCTCAACCCTCCAGAGACCTACTTGATAACAAAACTCACTACAAGGTAGCCAAACAGATCTTTTACCTCCAGATTATGGAAAAAGAGATTAACCCATGCTGCCAGAAGTCTAGGGTGACTAGAAAGGAAGATGGGTGCTCTGGAGTTCTGATAACAGCCTACTTCTTGATCTGAGACTTGAGACTTGGAATTCCCAAACAGAGTTTGTGCAAGGGCATTCCTAAGAATAGAGGTGACTTGGCTCTTCACCTTTCACTCTGGGAGAGCCTTACGTGGGTCCTTGAAGGCTTGAGGACATAGCTAACAGAGACCACAGCCTTTCACATGCACAGATCATTTCTGAAGGCAGGAGCCTGCCAGAAGCTGCCCCAGAAGGCAGGCAAAGACAGAGGTAGCAGAGAGGGCAATCTGCCTGTTCTCAGGATGGTGAACCATGAATGGATGAGTCCTCATGGGTCTAGTAGACACTATGGAACACATATTAAAATATCTTGAAAGGCTCCACTCCATCTCTAGGGTGGTCTGCTAGAGCAAGGGGACTCTAGCAATACCAGGATGGAGATGCAAAGAGGAAAGTGCGTCACAAGAGATCAGTTGAAGAGTGTATCACCCATACGGGAACCAGTCCAGCACAAAAGTCCCAGAGTGGATGATCCACAAGTGCCCATGATAAAACAGAGTAATGAAGTGCCCAACACCTTGGCCATGCCAGGCAAGGCAGAATCACAGAGGTCAAAGTACATGAGAAGACTCTTGGCCCTCTTGTTTCTTTACTCCTACTCCTCAGCTCTGGAGAAACCAAAAGTAGCAATGCAAATCAAGAAGGGAGAGTGAGTCAGAAGGAATAATGAGCAAACAGACCCTAAGATCAGACTCTCCTTCCCCAACTTTGGGACCCCTGGCCAAGGGTCAAGCTTAGGCTTTGAGAAACGGGAGAAATTTCTAATTGGATCTGAGATCCAAGTTTTGAATTAGAGTCCATTGGGTCTTTTAACACTTGAAGTAATACTTGTCAAAAGAAGACTTATTTTGTCTTCTTGACTAAATTACAGAAGAGGACAGGGAAAGGAGATTGAGCAGTGTATGTTTTCAAGGTGATTACAGAGGGAAAAATTCAGCAGTTTCCTGTGTATAACTATTGAGTTCAGTACAACCCCAAAACATGGAATTAAAAAAAAAATACATATGCTAAAGCAAAATCTTATCAGCCTTGCCCTCTACCAACAGAAGGTTCTGAGTTGTTGCTTGTGTAAAAGTCCCTCATCGTGTCCAGCTCTTTGCAATCCCATAGACTATACAGCTGGAATACTGAAGTGGGTATCCTTTCCCTTCTCCAGGGGATCTTCCCAGTGCAGGGATCAAACCTAGGCCTCCCACATTGCAGGTGGATTCTTTACCAGCTGAGCCACTAGGGAAGCCCGTTGCTTGTGTGGGCCTGACATAAACTGGTGCTGCTGCTGCTGCTGCTGCTGCTAAGTCGCTTCAGTCGTATCCGACTCTGTGCAACCCCATAGACGGAAGCCCACCAGATTCCCCNCACATTGCAGGTGGATTCTTTACCAGCTGAGCCACTAGGGAAGCCCGTTGCTTGTGTGGGCCTGACATAAACTGGTGCTGCTGCTGCTGCTGCTGCTGCTAAGTCGCTTCAGTCGTATCCGACTCTGTGCAACCCCATAGACGGAAGCCCACCAGATTCCCCAGTCCCTGGGATTCTCTAGGCAAGAACACTGGAGTGGGTTGCCATTTCCTTCTCCAATGCATGAAAGTGAAAAGTGAAACGGAAGTCGCTCAGTTGTGATCGACTCTGCGACCCCATGGACTGCAGCCTCCCAGGCTCCTCCGTCCACGGAATTTTCCAGGCAAGAGTACTGGAGTGGGGAGCCATTGCCTTTTCCGGATGTAAATTGGTCCTCAGCAAAGATGATCATAAAGGGCACTACCCATTCCTTTCTCTTACTCCTTTTGCCCCCAGTCTGCTGGGCAGAGGAGAACATACCCATCAATCACCCCTTGGGTCCACAAAGACCTACCCTAGGAATGGAGGTCACTGCTTTTGATGATATCATTACAGTCAATGTCAGATTCTTCTCTCAATTTCTCTCCAGGGAGAGAGAAGGGGCATTTTTACTCTTCTAGTCACAGAGACAGTGAATATTTCATGTTGATGGAGAAGGAAACATGATTTTTTTAGGAAGGAAAGGAATTTAAGGACTTTTCCCAAGAAATAAAAAACTTTCTCTGAAAGAAGCAAACTTAGAGATTCAAATGACTCCAAAGGGGGTCTCAAGAATGGAGTGGAATGATCCTACCTTTCTCAAAATGATACAAATGAAACAAAACAAATAACATAAAAAAAAAAACCATACCATGCCAGTAATTTCAATAAGTCTTCAAGTGGTAGTTGGACAATCCCTTCTTCCCTCTTTCCTCTTTTTTCCTCTCTCTTCTCTTGATTCCAGGACAAACACAAGTCTTTCTTAATCGTTGCTTCCACCTGTTATTCAGTACACCATTCTCTCTCTCTCCTTTAATATTTATTTGCTTATTTACTTATCTGACTGAGCCGGGTCTTCATGCGGAATCTTCAGTCTTCATTGTGGCATGACAGATCTCTAGTTGTGGCCTGTGAGCTCTTAACTGAGATCTAGTTCCCTGCCCAGGAATCAAACCTGGACCCCCTGCATTGGGCATGTGGAGTCCTAACCACTGGACCACCAGGGTACTTCCTCCACCATTCTCTGAAAGCAAGCCCCTGGGTCAGCCTTTCCTTTCCCAGAGATTCAGGGAAGCACATGTAACCCCACATGGAAACCAGAAGGGGCAAGGGCAAAGTGCTAGTTGTTTTCTTTCCATTTTCCACTCTCCTGAAGGCTTACGTTCAGTAGACATTCTGATTTTCTTGAAGTAACAAGAGGAAGCCCAGCTGGAATAGCAATATCTAAATAAAAATGCTGCTGATCTGCTAATACTAACTAGTCTAAAAATACCATGGAGCATGTGGTTTTCATTACAGCAACAAAGCAACGATAGTATGACAAGCAGCCTGCCTTCCAAGACTACCCTCATTTACATGATCTTATGTTACTCACGGAGCTGGACTCTCGGGCTTAAAGAAAAACAAGAGTGCCACAGCAAGAGGTGAAATGAAGATTCAGGCACTCAGCCAAAAAGTTCAAGCCACTCATAAATGATTAAATCTTATGGTCACGTGGCCATTCTCTGCTCGGCACTCTCATCACACGTCATTTATTCCATTCATTGGAACTTCTCACATGTGGCTCTTATCACAAGTAATCGTGTACAAGATCAGGGCAGAACCTGTTTATTGAGCAAAACCACATCCCACGCACCCTCTGTCAGGTGGTCTTCAACATGGATGGAATCATGGCAGCATTACCAGGTAGATATGCTTGGAAGAACAGAGACCCTGGAGTCCCAGAGCTGAGTGTCAAGCCTAGACTGCCACTTTCAAGCTGTTTATCCTAGGGAAAGTCTTTCACTTCTCCAAGTCTCAGTTTGCTAATCTATAGAAAGGGCATTCAGTTCAGTTCAATTCAGTCACTCAGTTGTGTCCAGCTCCTTGCAACCCCATGGACTGCAGCACACCAGGCCTCCCTGTCCATCACCAACTCCTGCAGTTTACTCATACTTATGTAAATTGAATCAGTGATGCCATCCAACCATCTCATCCTCTATCGTCCCCTTCTCCTCCCACCTTTAATCTTTCCCAGCATCAGGGTCTTTTCAAATAAGTCAGTTTTTCCCATCAGGTTGCCAAAGTATTGGAGTTTCAGCTTCAGCATCAGTCCTTCCAGTGAATATTCAGGACCGATTTCCTTTAGGATGGACTAGTTGGCTCTCCTTGCAGTCCAAGGGGCTCTCAAGAGTCTTCTCCAGCACCAGGGTTCAAAAGCATCAATTTTTTGGTGCTCAGCTTTCTTTATGGTTCAACTCTCACATCCGTACATGACTATTGAAAAACCATAGCCTTGACTAGATGGACCTTTGCTGGCAAAGTCATGTCTCTGCTTTTTAATATGCTATCTAGGTTGGTCATAACTTTTCTTCCAAGGAGTAAGCGTCTTTTAATTTCATAGCTGAAATCACCATCTGCAGTGATTTTGGAGCCCAGAAAAATAAAGTCTGACACTTTTTCCACTGTTTTCCCATCTATTTGCNTTGGCATCTCTAATTTTCTTGAAGAGATCTCTAGTCTTTCCCATTCTATTGTTTTCCTCTATTTATTTGTACTGATCACTGAGGAAAGCTTTCTAATTTCTCCTTGCTATTCTTTGGAACTCTGCGTTCAAATTGGCATATCTTTCCTTTTCTCCTTTGCTTTTTGCTTCTCTTCTTTTCACAGCTATTTGCCAGGCTTCCTCAGACAGCCATTGTACTTTTTTGCATTTCTTTTCCGTGGAGATGGTCTTAATCCCTGTCTCCTATACAATGTCATGAACCTCCGTCCATTGTTCTTCAGGCACTCTATCAGATCTAGTTCCTTAAATCTATTTCTCACTTCCAGTGTATAATTGTAAGGGATTTGATTTAGCTTATGCCTGAATGGTCTAGTGGTTTTCCCCACTTTCTTCAATTTAAGTCTGGGAGCTCATGATCAAAGATGACTACTATAATATTCAGCACTAACATTCACTGTGTGCCTTTAACATGCTGGAGACTCCACTTCATGTTGTTACAGGCAGTATAGTCTCAGGAATCGGATGAGGAAAATCCTCGTATCATCCCCATTTACAGATGAGGATACTGAGGGACAAAGAAGTGAAGTAACTTGTTATACGATAAATGGCTGAGCTGGAATTCAAGTTCATATCAAGACCTGGGTTTGGGGCTTCCCTGGTAGTCCCGTGGTTAAGAATCCACCTGCCAATGCAAGAGACACAGGTTCGATCCCTGGTTTAGGAATATCCCACATGCCGCAGAGCAGCTAAGCTCGTGCACCACGACTACAGAGCCCGTGCTCTAGAGCCCCTGAGCTGCATCTACTGAGCCAATGAGCCTAGAGTCCATGCTCGGCAACATGAGAAGCCACAGCGATGAGAAGTCCACGCACTGCCACCCGGAGAAACCCCTGCTCACCACGACTAGAGAGAGCCCACGTGCAGCAATGAAGACCCAGTGAAGCCAAAAATCAATAAATAAGACCTGTGTCCTCATTTACAGAGTTTAAAGTCAACATCTACCATGGCTCAACATGCAAACAGCAGAGTGGTTAAAGGCAAGGACTCTGGGTTCTACCACTCTCTTTCTGGCACTTCTCTGGACTTCAGTTTTCTCATTCAGAAAATGGGGATAATAAGACCTACCTCGTTGTGTCTGGCTATGAGGGTTAAATAACTAAAATGTGTATGGCTATGGAACAGTCCCCACCAGTATCGCCTCTGCTATGTTTACTGATGAAACAACTGATATAGAGAGGAGGAGGAGGGCTGGAATGAGAAGAAGAAAAAGCACAGGAAGCCACCAAATGATTGCTCTGTGGAACGTATAAAACCCTCAAGGGAAATTTGCAGAGATGACCAGGAACAGGTTGCATGAATATTTCACAGAATGTTCTTTGTTACAGCCAGAAATTCACACCTGGAAACAAAACTCAGCAACACAGTCCAAGATGAAGTTGTTTCTGGCTTTGCATCGTAAAGATTTATCCTTGTCCCCCTGTTACATCTTGAGACTGAAAAGCTCTTCCTTTGGATCTTAACTCAGGAACTGAGGGTTTTCTCATCTCGAAAATGGGGCTAATAAGACCTACCTCATTGTGTGTGGCTATGAGGGTTAAATAACTAAAATGTATATGCCTATGGAATAATCTCCATATTATTGGTGGTTGAGGGTTGGAGAGTGGTGGTTGAGGGTTGGAGAGTCAGACTAGAGCAGTCCACAGATGCCTGTGTACCCTTGGAGGGTCCCCTGCCTGATGATGTCACTGTGTGAAGTTGCATGGTGATTCTGAGGCTGACACGCTGGTGGGTGCACAGCGATGGAGTCGGTATGCCTTGTTCATCATCCCCATAAAGTCATTTATAGATCATGCCCATCTTGGAAGGATGGAAGTATACCAGATGGGAAGCCTCCGTGATGGCGGACCTTTGTACCACAACTGACCTGAGAATTTCTTAGCAAACTTTGCAGATGAGAAAAAAAAAAATCTGAGATGTGATGTGAAGCGAGATTAAATGATCAGGTAGAAAATGTAAGCCACTTTCAAATAATTTATGGAGTTACTGTCAACATTAAAGCCATGGAGACTGACCCTCACTTCCTGAGTTAAGATCCAAAGGAAGAGCTTTACAGTCTCAAGATGTAACACGGGGACAAGGATAAATCTTTATGATCCAAAGCCAGAAACAACTTTGTCTTGGACTGTGTTGCTGAGTTTTGTTTCCAGGTGTGAATTTCTGGCTGTAACAAAGATGATAAGTAAGAAAGCAAGCATTCCACTTCTTTCAAACTCCTTACTTTATAGCACATATCAGATATGCGAGAAAACCCCAGTTTTCTTATTTTAATACCCATCACCAGCTAATTCACAGTGTCCTGGATATATAAGCTTATCTCACAAAAAATAAAAATCTAAAGAAGAGGATGATGAGAGTACGTATGGGAAAAGATTTCCTCCTGAGGAAACAATTTGCAGAAATAACCAAAAAANGGATAAATCTTTATGATCCAAAGCCAGAAACAACTTTGTCTTGGACTGTGTTGCTGAGTTTTGTTTCCAGGTGTGAATTTCTGGCTGTAACAAAGATGATAAGTAAGAAAGCAAGCATTCCACTTCTTTCAAACTCCTTACTTTATAGCACATATCAGATATGCGAGAAAACCCCAGTTTTCTTATTTTAATACCCATCACCAGCTAATTCACAGTGTCCTGGATATATAAGCTTATCTCACAAAAAATAAAAATCTAAAGAAGAGGATGATGAGAGTACGTATGGGAAAAGATTTCCTCCTGAGGAAACAATTTGCAGAAATAACCAAAAAAGATAGGGGAAAAAAACATGAATTTTAGATCTGGCCATAATGAGTCTTATTTCTCTTTAATCAGTGATTTTTAAAATATAGCCTTTATTCTGCCAATACCGGGTCTTCCCTAGTAGCTCAGTTGGTAAAGAATTGGTAAATTGCAGGAGACCCCAATTTGATTCCTGGGTCGGGAAGATCCACTGGAGAAGGGATAGGCTACCCACTCCAATATTCTTGGGCTTTCCTGGTGGCTCAGTTCGTAAAGAATCTTCCTATAATGCAGGAGACCTGGGTTCAATCCCTGGGTTGGGAAGATTCCCTGGAAAAGGGAAAGGTCACTCGTTCCAGTATTTCGGCCTGGAGTATTCCACGAACTGTATAATCCATGGGGTCACAAAGAATCAGACACGACTGAGTGACTTTCACTTTCTTTCACTTTCTGGCAATACTACAAAAGTAATATTGATATACCAGTTACCAGAATCTGGATATGACATAGACTTTAATATAGTGGAGGAAAAGCAATTTATTTCAAAATTTGTTGGTGAAATTTCTTAAGAAGTGTCTTTTGCTTAGCAAAAGTGCCTTGAAGAGCCATTTGACTATGAAAATGTAGGCTCTGAGATACTGTTGAGAAAGACCAATAAGTCAGTCAAAGGAGACTATATTTCTCTCTATAATAATATAAGAAAAAAACTTTTCACAAACAGGCTAAGGTGATGAGGACGGGATATGTTGGTAGAAGAAATTGGTGGGTAAAGAGAGAAGGCAGGAGGGACAGGGTCTAGGCAAATGAAATCTTGAAGCCCAGGAAAAGACATCTCCAGCCAAATCAGGAAGCAATTTGCAGAAATACCCAAAAAAGATGGAAAAAAAAAAAACCAAAAAAAAACAAAGACATGAATTGAGAGCTGGGAGATCTCAATTTCTAACTCAATGAGACATCCCATAATTAATATTAAAGAACTTTCTCTGCTCTGTGGCAATTCAGACCCTCTCTTTTCTCATACCCTTTGTTACGGGCTACACACAAGTGTTTTCTGTAAGTGGCATCAAAAGAAAAAACAACTGGGTTCAATTTGAGAAAAGAAAAACCACATGAGTCTAGATAGATGTGAGACTGAGAATTTAGTAGAAGCAGAAAACCGAGAAGGGTTAGAAGCCCACCCCACCCCTGCCCCTGAGAAATTCCACAGAGTGGGTAGAAGGTTTGCTGGGTTTCACTTTGTGTGTGTGTGATGTGATTTCAAGCATTTTTATTTTATTACTAACGGTTGAGGTGACTCATAAGGCTGGCAGAATTGTGGAACACCCAGAGAGAGACATCTGCGTTCCATTAAACGTGTCATCTCTCCTGATACAAAATGCCCCCTTATTAAAGAAAGATTAGGTGGCATCACTACCTTTTCTGCAGCCAGTGCCATGCTCAAAATATTTTAATAATCATTAGAAAAGTAGCGGATGAAATTGAAATATTCTAGGCTTTACAGCTAGAAAGTAGGTCTGTCTCAAAGTGATTACTCAAGACACAGCTGCCAGAGTGTGACTTCTTTCTTAATGTACAGAGAAAAACTTTCCCGTGAGCTTTTGGGGTGCCGGTGGTAAGAAGGATGAAACTACAGGTGTGGAAGTCTGTGTGATTTTGACAAAGATGTGGTTTTAAGATGGGCACCCAGTTCATCCTCACATCCACATTTCTAGTCTGAAAGTGATGCCCTTTGAAGTCAGTGGGCTTTAAAGATTTGAGAAGCACCGTTTGTGGGACCAGGCTGCAGATCTTAGATTGCTAAGATGGTATGTTCTCTTAGGATTACTATACGTGTAATGGCAGAATTAGTACAGAAAATTCTGGTAGGCACTGTGTGTGTCGAACTGTTGTTTCTTGCAGACAACTGTAAAGAGTTGCTTCTCCATGTGCATTTTGCCCTTGCCTCCTCAAATTCTTCCAGGAGTCTTTATCCTTATAATCTTAGTTTCTTCTGAACTGCCCTTTCAAAAGCCAGTGGTGATCCACCAAGAGAGAACTGAATGGCATCTCTTCCTGCCCAGTCCTCCCTGGCCTCCTGGCATCGCCTCTGTGAGTTCACAGGTGAGCAGGTGAAGTCCAAGCTGAGAAGGGAAGGTCCCGGGTGAGCAGGGGCAGTAAGACTTCAACACTGGTCTAAACTGAGTGGCAGGGGAGGTTTGTACTGGAGTCCTGGGAACTGTGAGGACTTCTTAAGATCTCTAATATTCGTTTTTCTTTGTAACCATTGACCAGGGCTCCCTTCTTTAACCAAACTTAAGTCAGCCTCCTCTCCGATTTGGCCCTGACCTTGGGCTCTGTCCTTAGCCCACTTCTCCAGTCTTATCAAGAATCCTGCTGCAACAGTATAGCAAATGTCTCCCATCTTTGATATTTGATTATCCTTAATCAAATTCCTCATCCCTCACCCTCAATGTCTAAACACCCTGGTTCGCCTTTGAGAAGAATCCTGTCACTTCAGTTGAGTCAGAGTCCACCTGGCCTTCATGGCTCCTGTTAGTAATTTTCTATTCACGGACCCCCACCCTGCTCCTAGGCTATAGATTTCTACTTTTCCTTGTGGTGTTGGGAGGTGAGCTCTCTCTCTCTCTCCCCTACCATGAAACTCTGCTGCTGTAATTTCTCTTGAATAAATTCTTCCTTTCAATCTTCAACTAGTGTCTGAACACTTCCACTGTGGCACCATCCAGAGCATCGGACGCT
Source organism: Neotragus moschatus (assembly GCA_006410615.1). Taxonomy (NCBI): domain Eukaryota; kingdom Metazoa; phylum Chordata; class Mammalia; order Artiodactyla; family Bovidae; genus Neotragus; species Neotragus moschatus. The sequence goes on from SJYA01000747.1 coordinate 528,117, forward strand.
GCCGCATATTTCTGCCTTCACTGTCCTCCTCAGGCCTCTCAGGACTCAGAACTCAAGACCCACGTGCTCCGACTTCTCCCTCTCAACGTCTTCTTCAGCTTCATCACCAGCCTTTCAATGAGGCATTGCCTCTCATCTGACCATTATCTCTAGGCTTCCAGTCATTTCACTGCTTGTTCCCAGCCCACTCCCAATACACACACACACACACACACACACACACACACACACACACACACACTCACTCACTCACTCACTCACTCACTATCCTTCTCCATACACAGTAAACCCTCTAAATGCAGGTCTGACCTTATTCCCTGAATGTAAATCCTTCAGCGTCTCTCCACATACTCCAAGATACAACCTTGTCTCTCATTCTGCAAACATTTTTTGCTCTCCCCCTCATTTAGGCCCTTGGACTGCAAGGAGATCCAACCAGTCCATTCTGAAGGAGATCAGCCCTGGGATTTCTTTGGAAAGACTGATGCTAAAGCTGAAGCTCCAGTACTTTGGCCACCTCCTGCGAAGAGTTGACTCATTGGAAAAGACTCTGATGCTGGGAGGGATTGGAGGCAGGAGGAGAAGGGGACGACAGAGGATGAGATGGCTGGATGGCATCACGGACTCAATGGGCATGAGTCTGAGTGAACTCCGGGAGTTGGTGATGGACAGGGAGGCCAGGTGTGCTGCGATTCATGGGGTTGCAAAGAGTCGGACACGACTGAGCGACTGAACTGAATTGAACTGAACTCGTTTAAAAAGCCCAATGCTGATTCACATTCCTGGGCCTGATGCTTCCCTTACCAGGATTATTCATTCTTCTCCCTCTGCCTTTCTGAGTAAATGTAACCATCATTTCCTCTGGGAAGGCTTCCCCAGCCCTCCCCAGTGTGAAGTGGGGGTCCCTCCTTGTGTTTGAAGTAATCCTGCAGATGAGTGGATAATGGTGGTGGTGGTTTAGCTACTAAGTCATGTCCAGCTCTTGCGACCCCATGGACTGTACCCTGCCAGGCTCCTCTGTCCATGAGATTCTCCAGGCAAGAATACTGGAGTGGGCTGCCATTTCCTTCTCCAGCGGATCTTCCTGTCCCAGGTATTGAACCCAGGTCTCTTGCATTGCAGGCAGATTCTTTACCAACTGAGCTACTAGGAAGGATAGGTTGAGTGTAATGAGTCTCTCAGAAGCACAATGTCTCACACACACACATCTTAGAGAAATTAGACTTGAATGTGATCACCACAAGGGACACATTTTCAGTAGGGCCAAGGAAATATCATAGCAGAGAGGGATTGGCATATTATTTCACTTCATGTTTATCTGACCAGAAATTTCTGCATATGTTGTTAAATTGGGGCACTTTCAGTTTTAAGTGAGAAATATCCAATTCAAATTAGTTTGAACCAAACAGGAATGTATAGGTTTGCCTAACTGAAACAGAGAGAAGGAATATGTCACATTCAGGCACAGCTGGAGCCAACACATCAGATTTGCCATTAAGATGCAATTGTCCATCACCTTCAGACTCCGCTTTCCTCCTCCTTAAGCAAGCTCTCTCCACTTGGCAACATAGATTATCTCAGCAGCTTCAGATTTCAATAGCTGCTTGCTCTTGCAGTCTTAGAGTAAGGGACCCTCTCTCTTCCAGCCCCACATCAGTGCCTCTAAGATGAGTCCGAAGTTCGGCTTGAGTTAGATGCCCACCACAGGACACATAATTATACTGAGGGAAATGGGGTAGGGTGGTCCATTCTGGTTCAAATCCCCCAGCCTCAGGGATAATCACCATTTCAGTGACAGACCACCAGACTTGGGAGGCAAATTTTCCAAGAAAAAATACTGACCAGATAAAGAATTCCTTACTTTATTTTTTTTCAGATAAGTCTTTTATTCCCATCCTCTGTTGTGACATTTGCAGCACATATATTCAGATTTCTTGGGGGGTGTGAAATCCTTCTTCAGAGGGTATTCAGTGCACTTAGAGGTGCGGGAACAGGCATTCGTGGGCCGAGGCCAGGAGTCCCCACGGGGGAGCCCCTCATCCGTGTCACCTGCCAGGGTGAATGTGTGTCCTGAGTGACCCTGACCCCAACTAGGTCTAAGAGCAAGACCCATACGGAGTGTCTCTTCAACCACCTGGTCTACAACCTTGGCACATAGGACTGAATCGGAAGTTTTTTTCCCTGAAGGTCTTGAAAATTTTCCTCCTAGGTCTGATTCAAAAACAAAACAAAATTGAAAAGCCCCAAAGTATTGGTTGTGGGAGAAAGCCATGACGTTCCAGGCTCTGTAATGAGACAAAAGGATTTGCATGCTTAGCTCCCAACAAATGATGCCCTCAATCGCGATGCGTCATTTTCAGCAAAGAGTGCATGTTCTTTAAAACAGATTTACCTCTTCATCTGAGGTGGAGATCCTAAGACAGGATAATTGAAGAGCTGGAAAAAGTCAAATATCAGTTTCCATCAGGAGAATAAAATAACATCATTTCGCTGGATTGGACGCTGTCCAAGAAAAGCCATTACCCAGCCATGACACGTGAAAGGTCTGCTTTGATTTCACATGGGAGAGTGTTTAGCAGTGTTAAGACAAAACATGTCAATTCCCATGGGTTATTCCAAAATGCCATTATAAGCACATTATAAGCACAAAAATGCCATTATGAGCACAACCCTGAAAAAAGCAAATCTATTCCCATTGCAAATGTTACCAAGCTTCTGATGGAAAATGGATACACTTATCAACTTAGAAGAGCCAAGAAGGGGCTAAAAGGAGGGAAAGACAGAGACAGGGGAGGGCAGACAGGGAAGCAGGAGGGAGAAAGAATGAAGGAAGGAAGGAAAAAAGAAAGTGAGAGAAAGATGACCTTTTAACCCCGCTTCAGATTCATGCTGAGAAGTGTAATGGTTAAGAAGGCAGGCTTTGATTAGACACAGAAAGACAAATTCTGTTCAGATCTGTCTCATATGTGGAATATATAATAAAATAGTTGAACTCATAGAAGGAGGAGCACGGTAGTGGCTGCCAAAGACTGCAGGTAGGGGGAAGTGGGGAGGTGCTGGTCAAAGGATACAAAGCTTTAGTTTTGTGCAGTGAATAAATTCTGGAGATCTGCTATACAGCATAGTGCCAACAGCCAACATACTGTGTTGTATACTTAAAATCTGCTGAGAGCATAAATCTTATGTTAAGTGTTCTTATCACAGTAATCATGAGAAGAATAATAATAAGGGGGGCAGGAGAAAAGTTTCATAGGTAATGGAATTACTTTCAGCTGCACAATTATGGGAAATTAGGTCCCCAACAAGGGATCAAACCCGTGCCCCTACATTGGAAGCTCAGAATCTTAACCGCTGGACCACCAGGGAAGTCCTGAGGTGATGGATACGTTTATGGCCTTGATGGTGGTAGCAGTTTCACACATGTATGTGAATGCCCAGCTGCTCAGTCCTGTCCAGCTTGCTGTGACCTCATGGACTAGAGCCACCAGACTCCGCTGTCCATGGTATCTTCCAGGCAAGAATAATGGAGTGGGCTGCCATTTTCCTCTCCATCACATATGTGTGTGCTGTGCTGTGCTTAGTCGCTCAGTCGTGTCTGACTCTTTGCAATATAGTGGACTGTAGCCTGCCAGACTCCTTGGTCCATGCGATTTTCCAGGCAATAATACTGGAGTGGTTGCCATGCCCTCCTCCAGGGGATCTTCCCCACCTAGGGATCAAACCCAGGTCTCTTGCATTGCAGGCAGATTGTGAGCCATCTGAGCCACTAAGGAAGCCCATCACGTATGAATAATTATCCTCAAACTCATCAAGTTGTATACATTAAATATGTACAGGGTTGTTTTTTTTTTAACATCCACCTCAATAAAATGTTTTTTTTTTTAACCAAAGCATAATTGCTTTACAATATTATGTTGGTGTCTGCCATACATCAAGAATCAGCCATAGGTATACATATGTCCCTCCCTCTTGAAACTCTCTCTCCACCTCCCACCGCATCCCAGCCCTCTAGGTGGTCACAGCGCCCCGGCTTGAGTTCCCTGAGTCACACAGCCAGTTCCCACCGGCTCTGTTTTTACATATGGTGGTGTGTGTTTCTATGCCGCTCTCTCCATTCGTCCGCCCTCTCCTTCCCGCCTACCACCACTGTGCCCACAGTCTGTTCTCTGTGTGCGTCTCCACTGCCGCCCTGCAAATAGGCTCATCAGCACCATCTTTCTAGACTCCATATATATATGGAATATATATGTGTTACTATACGATATTTGTTTTTCTCTTTCTGACGTACTTCATCCTGTATAACAGGCTCCAGGGGCCTCTCCCTTATTAGCACTGGCTCATGCGCATTCCTTTCTACGAATGAGTAATATTCCATTGCATATATGTACCACAGCTTCTTATCTATTCATCTGTTGATGGACATCTAGGTTGCTTCTGTGCCCTATCTATTTTAAATAGTGCTGCAGTGAACATTAGGGTACATGTGTCCTTTTCAGTGACGGTTGTCTCAGGGTATATGCCTGCCCAGGAGTGGGATTGTTGGGTCATATGGTAGCTTTATTCCTAGTTTTTTCAGGAATTGCCATCATCAAAAAATCTACACACAATAAATGCTGGAGAGGATGTGGAGAAAAGGGAACCCTCTTACACTGATGGTGGGAAAGTAAATGGAGATAGCCACTACGGAAGACAGTATGGAGATCCCTTAAAATGGATTTTAAAAACTGATTGCCTCGACACGATAGCTAAGAGGCACAGGATTTCTTTGGGGAGTGATGAAAATGTTCTCAAAGTGATTATACCGATGGCTGCAAAACTCTATAAATGTAATAAAAGCCATTGAATTGTACCCTTTTAAAATTTCATTTTATTCAAGTACAGTTGATTTACAAGGTTGTCTTAATTTCTGCTGTACAGCAAAGTGACTCGGTTATACATATATCTACATTCCTTCTCGTATTATTTTCCATTATGGTTTATCACAGGATATTGAGTATAATTTCCTGTGCTATACAGTAGGACCTCATGGTTTATCCACCCTGTATATAAAATTGTACACTTTAGACGGGTGACTTATATGGTGTGTGGATTATGTGTGAGGACTAAGTGCTCAGGGCTTCCCAGGTGGCTCAGTGGTAAAGAATCTGCCTGCCAATGCAGGAGACACGAGAGACATGGGTTCGATCCCTGGAGGCGGGCATGGCACCCCACTCCAGTATTCTTGCCTGGGAAATCCCATGGACAGAGGAGCCTGGTGGGCTACAGTCCAGGGGGCGGCAGAGTTGGACACGACTGAGCGACTGAACATCACAGTAAGTGCTCAGTGAATGAGACACAGTGCCATCATAGGTGGACGGAAACCGTGTATCCTGGCTCCCTATAGCGTGCTCCACAAAACACTTCCTGCACAGAAAGGTTAGTTAAACTCACCAGCTTACAGATACCAAGTCAGAAATCCTGAACAGCCTATGTATGCCTCTTTACTTCACAAAGAATGGCAAACTATGAATAAAAAGTACACTCTTGTTTGACACACTGAAAACAGAAAACGCCATCTAAAGAATCTTCAGCATCATTGAGCTTCTATTTCTGTAGGACACTAGAGGTCCCTGTCGGCACTGAATTTCCAGCCCTTATGATGCAGAATTCAGAGTGACAGTTTTCTGCTTCAGCCCCACTAGATGTCTCTTCAATAAACTTCAGTGACAGTGTCCAGACATCAATCTGGTGTTCAGGAATCATTACACAGAAAGGACACTGTTTAAAAATAACCCAACAATTTGCCTGAGTATGTATATATCTATAAGCCATCTTTCACTGTCACTCACAATCAGGATGGAAGAAGTCTTTGTTCTCCAGAACCACTGTCTGCTATTAAGAAGATATGGGGGGAGGCAAAGGTGACAATGATGCTATTTTAATTCATTAGGGACAAGAGAGGATACTTGGAAGACAGAGGATGTTCTAAGACATAAAGTATCAGGTTGTTCCATCAGAATTAAATGACCAAATCAATCGAGACAATAAAGAAATGTAGTTACCTTAACGAGATAAAGCAGCTCACAGAACAGAACAAGGTTTGGCTCTGTGTTGTTGAAAGGAATTGTTGTGTCAAAAGAAAAGGAATGGTCCTTTTGGCAGCTGGAGAGAGGGAGAGAGGGAGAGAGGCAGGCAGAGAGAGCTGTCCTGGCCCTGGTTCAGTGGCAGATAAATCCCAGTGGGTAGACTGGACTATCTCACTGAGGAAACCTAAGTGTAAATATCCGTAGATCCCATCTTCCCCAGCAAGGCTTGTGAATGTCATTGGTGTTCCCACGTCCTTCTGCCAACAGGGAGAGAGGATGCTGCTCAAGCCACACCAGAGACAGTTCTAGTCCCTGTAACAGGTCCATTTCTCATTCTGAATTTTATAGCTCGCATCCTGGCATGTTCTTCAATTTCTTCTGGATTTAGTACTGTGGGCTAACCTCCCCCAACTCATGACTATGGGCATTGACAAGACTGAGGTTCTCCCCCTCCCAATTTATCTGTAAGACAAGCTATCTGTAAGACTTTTCCATAGGTTGTGAATTAAGTCCTGGAAATACCTCCTGGAAATGCATGGCTTCCATACACTGGTTTCCAGTTTACACAGTCCTGAATCTTATTTGCCTTATTTGTCAAAGTTTAGTGTTTTTCAGTGTAAATAAACACTTCAGTGCATCGTTGAATGGGACAGTGTTGACTGAGGAGCTTTCCCACGGAAGAATGCTGAAGGATTATGTAATGTTTGCATTCTATGGGACTTTTTGCTTATTAAAAGAGGATAATAGCTAATAACTCTTGGCTACACCAGTAGTGGAATAGCAACAGTCCACCTGACCATAGTAATTGCTGCAAATATTGTGTGAGCCAGATGCTGTTGCAAACCAAGGATGCAGCAGTGAACTGGGACAAAAGCCCTGCCCTCCGGGAGCTATTTGCTATGGTGACATACATATAACTACTAATAAGCACACAACCAAAGTGCAGAGTGTGTCCCACAGTGACGAGTATAGTGGGGAAAACAACGCAAGGAAGGAGCCTGGGACTCAGAGGGGATGGGAGTGGTCAGGGCAAGTTGCACTGAGAAGGTGACAACTGGGTTAGAACTTCAAGGAGGCAAGGGAACCAGACACATGGTTACCTGGGAGATGACTATTCCAGTAAAGGGAACAGCAAGTACTAAAGCCCCAGTATGGACATGTATCTGGAGAGTTCTGTGTGGCCAGAGTGGAATGGGTGAGGGGGAAGAGAGAGCGGTGTCACTGATGTGAGGGACTGGAAATTTGATCAATTTTACATTTAGGATGTGTGAAGATGATCTGAGGAGCCTCTTGATGAAAGTAAAAGAGGAGAGTGAAAAAGTTGGCTTAAAGCTCAACATTCAGAAAACGAAGATCATGGCATCCAGTCCCATCACTTCATGGGAAATAGACGGGGAAACAGTGGAAACAGTGTCGGACTTTATTTTTCTGGGTTCCAAAATCACTGCAGATGGTGACTGCAGCCATGAAATCAAAAGATGCTTACTCCTTGGGAGGAAAGTTATGACCAACCTAGATAGCATATTCAAAAGCAGAGATATTACTTTGTCAACTAAGGTCCGTCTAGTCAAGGCTATGGTTTTTCCAGTAGTCATGTATGGATGCGAGAGTTGGACTGTGAAGAAGGCTGAGTGCCAAAGAATTGATGCCTTTGAACTGTGGTGTTGGAAAAGACTCTTAAGAGTCCCTTGGACTGCAAGGAGATCCAACCAGTCCATTCTGAAGGAGATCGGCCCTGGGATTTCTTTGGAAGGAATGATGCTAAAGCTGAAATTCCAGTACTTTGGCCACCTCATGCGAAGAGTTGACTCATTGGAAAAGACTGTGATGCTGGGAGGGATTGAGGGCAGGAGAAGGGGACGACCAAGGATGAGATGGCCGGATGGCATCACTGACTCAATGGGCATGGGTCTTAGTGAACTCCGGGAGTTGGTGATGGACAGGGAGGCCTGGTGTGCTGCGATTCATGGGGTCACAAAGAATCGGACATGACTGAGCGACTGAACTGAACTGAACTGAAACAACCCTAAATTAGGAATATGCAAGTGAACAGGGAACTGTGCTCAATGTTATGTGGCAGCCTAGATGGGAGGGTAGTTTGGGGGAGAATGGGTACATGTATATGTATAGCTGAGATCCTTTGCTGTCCACCTGAAACTCTCACAACATTGTTAACCAGCTATATGCCAATACAAAATAAAAAGTTTTTAAAAATAAAATTTTTAAAAAGAATATGCTCATGATTTCCCTCACTTCACAAGCACCCACCTCACCCCCAACACATGTTAAGAAACTGTGTTGTTGCTACCTGTTAGTGGAACACTTAAGCCTGTAACCTGCTCACTGAGGGAATGGCTGTGTGCAGGTGTGTGTCGTGCCTCTGAGGTGACATCTTTCATCTGGCTACTCCCCTCTNCCCTCCGGGAGCTATTTGCTATGGTGACATACATATAACTACTAATAAGCACACAACCAAAGTGCAGAGTGTGTCCCACAGTGACGAGTATAGTGGGGAAAACAACGCAAGGAAGGAGCCTGGGACTCAGAGGGGATGGGAGTGGTCAGGGCAAGTTGCACTGAGAAGGTGACAACTGGGTTAGAACTTCAAGGAGGCAAGGGAACCAGACACATGGTTACCTGGGAGATGACTATTCCAGTAAAGGGAACAGCAAGTACTAAAGCCCCAGTATGGACATGTATCTGGAGAGTTCTGTGTGGCCAGAGTGGAATGGGTGAGGGGGAAGAGAGAGCGGTGTCACTGATGTGAGGGACTGGAAATTTGATCAATTTTACATTTAGGATGTGTGAAGATGATCTGAGGAGCCTCTTGATGAAAGTGAAAGAGGAGAGTGAAAAAGTTGGCTTAAAGCTCAGCATTCAGAAAACGAAGATCATGGCATCCAGTCCCATCACTTCATGGGAAATAGACGGGGAAACAGTGGAAACAGTGTCGGACTTTATTTTTCTGGGTTCCAAAATCACTGCAGATGGTGACTGCAGCCATGAAATCAAAAGATGCTTACTCCTTGGGAGGAAAGTTATGACCAACCTAGATAGCATATTCAAAAGCAGAGATATTACTTTGTCAACTAAGGTCCGTCTAGTCAAGGCTATGGTTTTTCCAGTAGTCATGTATGGATGCGAGAGTTGGACTGTGAAGAAGGCTGAGTGCCAAAGAATTGATGCCTTTGAACTGTGGTGTTGGAAAAGACTCTTAAGAGTCCCTTGGACTGCAAGGAGATCCAACCAGTCCATTCTGAAGGAGATCGGCCCTGGGATTTCTTTGGAAGGAATGATGCTAAAGCTGAAGCTCCAGTACTTTGGCCACCTCATGCGAAGAGTTGACTCATTGGAAAAGACTGTGATGCTGGGAGGGATTGAGGGCAGGAGAAGGGGACGACCAAGGATGAGATGGCCGGATGGCATCACTGACTCAATGGGCATGGGTCTTAGTGAACTCCGGGAGTTGGTGATGGACAGGGAGGCCTGGTGTGCTGCGATTCATGGGGTCACAAAGAATCGGACATGACTGAGCGACTGAACTGAACTGAACTGAAACAACCCTAAATTAGGAATATGCAAGTGAACAGGGAACTGTGCTCAATGTTATGTGGCAGCCTAGATGGGAGGGTAGTTTGGGGGAGAATGGGTACATGTATATGTATAGCTGAGATCCTTTGCTGTCCACCTGAAACTCTCACAACATTGTTAACCAGCTATATGCCAATACAAAATAAAAAGTTTTTAAAAATAAAATTTTTAAAAAGAATATGCTCATGATTTCCCTCACTTCACAAGCACCCACCTCACCCCCAACACATGTTAAGAAACTGTGTTGTTGCTACCTGTTAGTGGAACACTTAAGCCTGTAACCTGCTCACTGAGGGAATGGCTGTGTGCAGGTGTGTGTCGTGCCTCTGAGGTGACATCTTTCATCTGGCTACTCCCCTCTCGGCTCCTTGTTTCTTATCCCTGACGTGGATGTGTATAAGAGACAGGTCCCACAGTGACGAGTATAGTGGGGAAAACAACGCAAGGAAGGAGCCTGGGACTCAGAGGGGATGGGAGTGGTCAGGGCAAGTTGCACTGAGAAGGTGACAACTGGGTTAGAACTTCAAGGAGGCAAGGGAACCAGACACATGGTTACCTGGGAGATGACTATTCCAGTAAAGGGAACAGCAAGTACTAAAGCCCCAGTATGGACATGTATCTGGAGAGTTCTGTGTGGCCAGAGTGGAATGGGTGAGGGGGAAGAGAGAGCGGTGTCACTGATGTGAGGGACTGGAAATTTGATCAATTTTACATTTAGGATGTGTGAAGATGATCTGAGGAGCCTCTTGATGAAAGTAAAAGAGGAGAGTGAAAAAGTTGGCTTAAAGCTCAACATTCAGAAAACGAAGATCATGGCATCCAGTCCCATCACTTCATGGGAAATAGACGGGGAAACAGTGGAAACAGTGTCGGACTTTATTTTTCTGGGTTCCAAAATCACTGCAGATGGTGACTGCAGCCATGAAATCAAAAGATGCTTACTCCTTGGGAGGAAAGTTATGACCAACCTAGATAGCATATTCAAAAGCAGAGATATTACTTTGTCAACTAAGGTCCGTCTAGTCAAGGCTATGGTTTTTCCAGTAGTCATGTATGGATGCGAGAGTTGGACTGTGAAGAAGGCTGAGTGCCAAAGAATTGATGCCTTTGAACTGTGGTGTTGGAAAAGACTCTTAAGAGTCCCTTGGACTGCAAGGAGATCCAACCAGTCCATTCTGAAGGAGATCGGCCCTGGGATTTCTTTGGAAGGAATGATGCTAAAGCTGAAGCTCCAGTACTTTGGCCACCTCATGCGAAGAGTTGACTCATTGGAAAAGACTGTGATGCTGGGAGGGATTGAGGGCAGGAGAAGGGGACGACCAAGGATGAGATGGCCGGATGGCATCACTGACTCAATGGGCATGGGTCTTAGTGAACTCCGGGAGTTGGTGATGGACAGGGAGGCCTGGTGTGCTGCGATTCATGGGGTCACAAAGAATCGGACATGACTGAGCGACTGAACTGAACTGAACTGAAACAACCCTAAATTAGGAATATGCAAGTGAACAGGGAACTGTGCTCAATGTTATGTGGCAGCCTAGATGGGAGGGTAGTTTGGGGGAGAATGGGTACATGTATATGTATAGCTGAGATCCTTTGCTGTCCACCTGAAACTCTCACAACATTGTTAACCAGCTATATGCCAATACAAAATAAAAAGTTTTTAAAAATAAAATTTTTAAAAAGAATATGCTCATGATTTCCCTCACTTCACAAGCACCCACCTCACCCCCAACACATGTTAAGAAACTGTGTTGTTGCTACCTGTTAGTGGAACACTTAAGCCTGTAACCTGCTCACTGAGGGAATGGCTGTGTGCAGGTGTGTGTCGTGCCTCTGAGGTGACATCTTTCATCTGGCTACTCCCCTCTCGGCTCCTTGTTTCTTATCCCTGACGTGGCTCTTTCCACATTGTCATAGAATCACTTCTCTACTTGCCTGTCTTCCTCCCAATTATGAAGGACTTTCGGGCAAGAAATTCACTCATTTTTGCCAGCCCAAGACAAGCATAAAGCATCAAATAGGAATTCAATAATTGCTTTCTCACTGCAAGTGAATTCAATGGTTATTTTATATTTGGGTAATAGCCACTCACTTCTTCAGAAGCCCTCAGTATATCAAAAAATGTTTTAAATATTTTTTAATCCATAATTACTCTTAGGAGTAAAAGTATAAATAGCACAATAAATCACTTCCACTAGTTCAATACACATGATTTTATAGTGTTAATAATAAGTAAAGAGGATAGCAGACTTTGGATCAATGAATTGACTGAAATGTTGAATATTGAAATAGAAACACAGAAGCTAATCTGATTATATTTTAGAATAGCTGATTACATTCCCAGACACTAGCTGATTCCTTAGATTACCTCCACACACAAGCACAATCAACAAAAATCATTGTCTGCCAACTTGGCGGGGCAAAAAGAAGCAAAAAGACTGAAGACCTAAGACTCACTGGAGTCAGATAGACCTGGTTTCACTCACAGCTCTGTTGTTTATTAGCGAGGTAACCCTGGGCAATTTACTTCATCTCTCTGGTCCTCAGTTTCCTCATCTATTAAAAAGGAGTCATGATGGTGACATCCTCATAGAGTTCTTAAGTATAGTAAATGATATAATACTGGAAAGCACCTAACATGATTTCTAACCAAACATTCCATTTGATGTTTTTTATTATAATGGACAGAATAAGCCAGTATTTACATATTTTATCATAATCTCCAACTTTCACGTGGATTTCTTAATTTTCACCATTGCAACGCTTTTTAAAAGCTCTGGATTATGAAGCATTGCAGGCTAAAATCTACAGTAAGAGATACTTGAGCATGTCTGTAATGCTTTATCTGCAATTCCAAACTATGGAAAGTCTTTAAAAACTTGACAGTTTTTGCACGACTTCTTTGGATGTCAAACCTGAGCTGTGTTAGGCCGGACAGAAACCTCACTGATAACTAACTGTAGCTTTGATAGCCCAGATTCCCATTTAGCAGAAAAGTTCAGAGTCTGGTTTTCTTCCTCAAAACACAAGAGGAAAGAATGCCTTTCTGAAGGGAGGCAGTTTCTTTTAGTCAAAATACAGAGGGTTGACACTAGCTGTCATTTTCCTAGGGAACCTGGAACATTAGTTGGCTCTCACCAGCTGACTTCCCTGGTGGGTCAGATGATAAAGCATCTGCCTACAATGCGGGAGACCCAGGTTCAATCCCTAGGTTGGGAAGATCTCCTGGAGAAGGAAATGGCAACCCACTCAACCCAAGTATTCTTGCCTGGAAAATCCCATGGACAGAGGATCCTGGTAGACTACAGTCCACGGGGTCGCAAAGAGTCGGACACGACTGAGCGACTTCACCTTCCACCTTCCTCACCAGCTACAAGATTCACCCTTAGTTTTCTGGGCATGAACCTTGACACAAACCAACATCTCACCAAGTCATTAAAAACGCAATAGTTTGTCCTATGTTTAAGTTTCCAAGTTCGCCAGGTCACCTGGCATTTATAACCAGCATTTATCCATTTGTCTGAATGGATGATGGATTACCTCATGCGCATAATAACTAAGTGGTTATGGCAAGTGGAGTTGTTCTGCAAGGGCATCTAGGGAAACAAGGGGAGCTAAGGAGCTATGACCGGGAAAGTGGCACTGTGGGAAGCCTAGAATCTCAGGGACGTGGTGATTGGTAAGATGAGGCAGGGAGATGTGAGGGTGTGGGTGAGAGAGTATGTGAGTGACCACAACCTAACCTGGCACTGCACTTGTCAAATACTTTACTGAAAATGCCATCAAGAATGGCACTCATCTACGCAGCCACAATCCTTCACCTCCTTGGTAGCCTATCATTTCCTATTGTCTTAGGCCTGAGCTACTTGGATTATGTTAAACACCTGGTCCATTGGATCTGGCCAGAACTTTGGTAGGGGGTAAGGAGTATAATGTGGAGAAGGCAATGGCACCCCACTCCAGTACTCTTGCCTGGAAAATCCCGTGGATGGAGGAGCCTTGTGGGCTGCAGTCCATGGGGTCGCGAAGAGTTAGGCATGACTGAGCGACTTCACTTTCACTTTTCACTTTCATGCATTGGAGAAGGAAATGGCAACCCACTCCAGTGTTCTTGCCTGGAGAATCCCAGGGACAGAGGAGCCTAGTGGGCTGCTGTCTATGGGGCCGCACAGAGTTGGACACGACTGAAGCGACTTAGCAGCAGCAGCAGCAGCAAGGAGTATAATGAACACCAAAGAATTTATGCCTTTGAACTGTGGTGTTGGACAAGACATCTGAAATTCCACTGGACAGCAAGGAGATCAAACCAGTCAATCTTAAGGGAAATCAATCCTGAATACTCATTGGAAGGACTGATGCTGAAGCTGAAGCTCCAGTATTTTGGTCATCTGATGTGAACAACCAGCTCACTGAAAAGGTCCCTGATGCTGTGAAAGACTCAGGGCAGAAGGAGAAGAGGGCGTCAGAGGATGAGATGACTGGATGACATCACCGACTCAGTGCACATGAACTTGGGCAGCCTTTGGGAGACGGTGAGGGACAGTGAGGCCTGGTGTGCTGCAGTCCATGGGGTCGCAAGAGATCAGACATGACTGGATGACTGAACCACAACAACAAATACCTGCCCATTGGATCTGGCCAGAACTTCAGTGGGGGGTGAGGGATACAGTGTGTGCCACAGAGGGAGTCATTGGGACAGTNGCTGCAGTCCATGGGGTCGCAAGAGATCAGACATGACTGGATGACTGAACCACAACAACAAATACCTGCCCATTGGATCTGGCCAGAACTTCAGTGGGGGGTGAGGGATACAGTGTGTGCCACAGAGGGAGTCATTGGGACAGTTAAAAAGATCTGAGCAATAGCTGGAAACTAAACAACAGCTATTATAACAAGGTTAATTTGCTGTTTTGATCATTATGCTGTAATTCTGAAAAGGATACCTTAGTTTTAAGAAATGCACATATGAGGATAAAGCAGGGAAAAGAAAAGTCCAAATCTACAAAATTAGAAGTCCTGAAGTAAAGCCAGGAGAGAGGCAATTGTAGGAAATAGGTTGAAGGATTCTCAAGCACTTTTAAAGTTGAGAGCAGATGAACTATCCATCGATGTATCTCATGACCTGAGTGGGAAGGAAGCCCCAAAGGGAGGGAATATACGTGTATGTACGTATATTCATTTTGCTGTACAGTGGAAACTAATATAACATTGTAAAGCAACTATCCTCCAATAAAAATTAATTTTAAAAAATTAAGTGAGCGGAAGTCAGTCATTCAAAGTCAATTAGAAGTATCTTGTAACAATGAAACTTTGACTTCTTTAACATTCCTCTTCATTAGCTGATAAGGAAAATATTTAATATTATACAAGTATTATTATAATATTTGATAATACTATTGTAAGCATTTTATTTAATAGTATGCTTTTTCACAAACCATATCAGGGGTGATTAAAAATGATGGCATTTTGTTTCTCAGCTATCAGAAATAGCTTAATTTAACTTTAGTTTTCCAATGAGGTTATTATATTAAAAATGACAAGAAACTATAAAACTGAATAAAGGTAAGTGAATTACTACTAAGCAATGAAAAAAATTCCTGCATTCTGTTCACTGCGGCTCTGGCTCCCTGGGAGCCTGTTGGAAATTCAGAGTCTCTGGCCCCACATAGACTGACTGCTTTCAGAGCTGATCGTGTTTACTGCAATCCCCAGGTGATTCCTCTGCACCTTCAGGACGGAGAGGCCCGGATCTCGCTCACATGCTTATAGATGTCGGTGTTACAGCTGCATGCATCTTGCTTACTGAATAAAGGAAAAGCTTTTCTTTCCTGCTGTTATTGGTGGCCTTCAAAGGCCAGGAAGGAGGGAGGGAGGGGAGCGAGAAGGGCAGCCTCCACTGGCACAGCTATCATTTATAACTGCTGTCGCGCTGTACTCAGCTCACACACAAAATTTACTGCTATTACACAAGTGTCACTTAATGCCATCAGGGTGGCTCTTGATGTTCTCCCAGCCAGACTTATTGCCTGGCTGGGACACATGGCCCCAGACAGACACACTGGATGGGGCACTCAGACTGATACGTAGAGTTGCCTTAGCAGTTTTCGCCACAGAGCTGGAAATGCAAGTTTATCAGGTACAGGGAAAACTGTTCTGATTCCCAAGACTCACGTAGCCCTTAGGTAAAAGCACCTTATGAAACAGAACTAGATTGTCCTGTGATAGGAAGAAACAAAATAAAAAAAAAAAAACCTCTTTCTGCCTTAAAATATGTGAAGCAAAACTGAATTCAGGTGCTGAGGATAGAGCTCCTCTGGTCACCACGAAGCATCCTTTTCCAAAAAAATATTCCAAAAAACACCAGCCTGGTAGCTGCTCTTGGCAAAAAGGACCCCGCAATTAACCAAGTGGTGGAAACCCTGTATATTCCACCTTCCTCTCTTGGAAGCTGAAGGTGTGCATTAACATAGTAAGTGCCCCAAGAAGTGCTGCATTGTAGGAAAAGTTTCTGTCTAGCGGGATTTTCCCAAATAGATTCTTTTATGGGATGCCTTTTTCATCCAGCTCATGTTAATACTTTCTAGTATTAATGTTTTAAGAAAAAAAACTGGAGAAACACTCTAATGGATATTTTATACACAAAGGAAGATCTCAATTAGTTCCATAAATAGAACGTTTAAAGGAGAAAGAACGGTAGTTGTGAAGCACATCAAAAATGTTGATGTGGCCTCTGAAGGACTTGGAAAATGGACCTTCATTCCCTGCCAGGACACTGCCATGGAGATAAAGAGAGTCCTTGGGTCCTGAGCATAAAAGAAGTAATATTCTTTGTCTGCAGTAGAGTTGAAGACGGGAATAACTAATAACTGATCTTTCCCATTCCTTCAACCTCATATCCACTCCACCCCCAAATCCTGCTATTCTTTCTCAATATTCCACCTCTTAGATGTCCACCGCCCCACCCTAGCTAAGTTACCTGAATTATTCCAATAATCTATTAGTGGGTCTTCTGACTTCCACCTAACGTACTGACCACACTGCAGTGCACTGTTGAGAACCTTCTGAGACCCGCCCCAGGAAGACAATGGGAAGCTGACATAGGTGTGGCCTGGCATTTCCCGGCTAACTCATCCTGATGGGTCTCCCACTCACTCTCACACTCAGGATCCTGGTGCCATCCGTATTCCCTCTACCTGGAATTCTGCTGCCCATCTCAGTTTTGCTTATTCATCCTTCAGATCACTTTACAAAAAATCATTTCCTCCAGGAAAACTTGCTTGATTTGACAGTCTAGGTCAGGGTTACTCAAAGGGCAGGCCACAGTCTAATGCCAGCCCACAAGTTGTACACAAAGAGATATGTGCAGAAATGGAGAAATCAGAATTCAAAACCTTGGGTATTTTGATATCACCATGGCATCTAAGCACACGATGATTAATCTTTTTGAACCTGGTTAGTCACACACAGGAACCAAAGCTATGCTAGCATCAGTTCATGACAGACTCGGGGGGAAAACTGGTCATTCATCACACTGAATTCTAGAAACACGGCTCTAGGTCACATGCCATGTTACACACTCTTGCAGGCCCAGGCACCTTCCTTTCAAGCATTTATCACAACTGGTCATCTTACATATATATTTGTGATTTTCTTTTTCTCCCACAGACTTCTAGATTCATGAATGCAGGCACAGGGTTGCTGCTTGAGATTGCATCCTCTGAGCCTAGCACACTACCTGAGATATAATTGGTCCTCAGAAAAAGTGCCCAATTAGTTAGGGGAAAGAGTGAGCCTTGTTGATTTTAACTGTGTCCCCTCAACACCACTCTTAGTACTTCCCGAGTCACCTATGGTTTATACATGAGGATAGGAGAATGGCAAGGGAAGGTCCTGAGAGGGAGATAAGAGAATAATTATTCTATTCCATGAACTCAACCAAACCCTCTCAGATTGTGTTTCAGTGGCACAATACATGTAAAATAAAAAGTGGACAGAGTCATTTTAAGGAAGGCTTTGCCTTTGGTAACTTTTCTCTAAACATTGTCACACATCGAGGGTGTTGTATTTGATATTTATATTTGACTCTCATTAAGTAACATCAGAAAGTATTACTGCCCTCCCAGCACCAGAGCTGGGTACATGCCAGCTTTCTACAGGATCGTATTTCTGCACACAGCCCTCCCTCTATACCCTTGTTCCCAGCTGTTCTGATAAAGGGAGAGAAAGAGAGCTTGTGTGCTGGTGTGGCTCTGACAGCTTGACTTCCGGCAGCCGCTGGACCTCAGAGAATAATTTCCTCCCTAGTGGGTTATCAGAATCAAACACCTCTGATGAATCAGAATTTCAAAGGATGCAGATATCCAGTTTAATTTAAGAGGATTATTCTAAAACTGCTCTGAGGAAGACATTTGGACTTTTGGCCCCCTGATTCAAACAGGCATCAGAGGCAGCTGAGATCTTGAACTTTTCCCAGGAAAGAGAAGAAATTTTAGTACAATGAAGAGCACTGGCTGGCATCAGTCTTAGCCCCAGCACTGGGAAAGGCACCTCATCTCCCTGGACGTTTACTCTCCTCATATGTTAAAAAAGAAGGTTTGATCCAATGACCTCTTCCACCTCTTCTAGCTCTGAAATTCTCCGACTCCAACCTCTAAGTCCTCTTCTAGCTTTAAAATTGGTGGATGGAATGATTCAAATTCCTCTAGGCTACAAGCCTCAAGCATGTTAAAGAGCTCTCTATCTGTTCGCTAGCCTCAATTTCATACCGAATGAGGTGGTACTGAAAAGCTATATTTAGATAAAGAACTTGCCGTGTGCTACTCATTGTTTAAAATTTCCTCTGAAAAGCCTACAAGACAGCTTCATGCCCTGTACTGTGAAAACAAATTTGGTTACAAAATCCTGGGGCTCAGAGTCTAACTCTAGTTCTACAAAGGGAAAGTGTATATACTAAGATTCTTCCCCAAAACAGCATGCCTGGAAAAAAGGCCCTAGGATCAAATAATTTCTGAAGTAAACTGCATTGGATACCCTCTTCCTGATGTATCGCCCTGCAGAAGTGTACATGCTAGAACTTGGCAAATCCTGCACTAAAGAAAACCAACTAAACTTCACCGTCCTGGCCTTTCTCAACATTTCACCACTTGAAGGCTTCTATTTTTCCTCTGATATATTTGTTCACATTTAGTAAACTAGGGCTCCACCGGACATATTTGGGAAATGCTCCTCTAAGCCTCCTGCGCTTGGTAGATACAGGAAGTTCCTGAAGAAGGCAAATTCTCCGGTCCTACCCTAGACATCCTGAGTCAGTATCTTTGGAGGTAGAATGCAGAAATATTAGTTTTCACAGGCCCTCAAGGCAGTGGTGTACTGGAGCTGGTGAGTACCAACTTCCAAGAACAGAATGTTAAAATTCCAGGAAGCTGAGAAATTTCTGAGCCAATGAACTTCACATAAGTAGACTGGGATTTGCCCTGGTGGAAGTATTTACACCATGAAAGTCAGCAAACACAACAATTCAGGAGCTTTTGTTTTCCCTAGATTGCTGACTATTAAAATTTATCTGCAAATCATGGCCTCCAGGTGATCCTTATATACAGTACAGTTTGAGACCCACTGATAAAGCAAGGAATTATATTACGTGTCAAAACTACGCCAAAATTTCAATCATTTGTTTTTAACCATCATTTTAGGTATTCTAAGAAAATAACATGCAGGAGAAAGTCTTACATTTTCTTAAAATAAGAAAAAATTATCAAGGAATAAAAATCATCAGGTAAGCAGGAAGAGGAAATTTTTGCTTTTATAGACCTCGTGAATGCAGACATGTGAAGACCTTACTGACAGATACAGCTTTTGATGGGTATTCTTTGGTAATCTGAA
Source organism: Neotragus moschatus (assembly GCA_006410615.1). Lineage (NCBI taxonomy): Eukaryota > Metazoa > Chordata > Mammalia > Artiodactyla > Bovidae > Neotragus > Neotragus moschatus. The sequence continues at coordinate 547,658 of SJYA01000747.1, forward strand.
AAAAAAATCTAGAGATATAAAAATGTTCTCAGACTATATTGACTGTCATTTTTTCATCTTAATTTTCTAAACTCCTCTTCACCACTACATTTCAGCCTGAAAAGAAGCACATCTCATATGTGCTGAGATTCTCCTTGGACTCTTATGTCCCTGGGGTGTCTTTAGAAGGGGTGATATGGTACATTATTTCTTTCTTAAAGGGACTTCTCTGACAGATCCAATTACAGTTCTGATTTCATGTCTGATAGCAAACACAGAGTCCAGGGTGATCTTTTCTTTACTTCTCTGGTTCAAGCAGAGTGCAAAATCCGAAGACTGAACAAAAAGAAGACTATGAGACCCAAAAGTTTGAGTTTCTACTTAACATTTGCCTTATTATCCCCTCTAAAGGTAGACAACCTCAAGGTGCCTGCTGGATTAAATAGGGTTTTGCCTGAATGGCTTATCTGGCATAAACAGACTGCACTGGGTGTCATGTCCCAGGTCCCTACAACCTGACCCACAAGCAAGAAGGATTTAATTGTTACGAATCCTGCAGTTCATTCTGACAGCCAAACACAACGACACTGCCTATCTCTCCTGTAAAATGCCAAGTGGTATATGCTTAAAGACAGAAGACTCTCTTCCCTCTCATCAAGTCTAAGACTTCCTGACAGCACTGAAATATCCCTGGGGCAAAACAGTGATGAGGAAGTAGAGATGAGGAGATGTTATGTTTATTGAACATTTAACCATGCTCAGCCCAGGCATTGTGTGAAGTATCTAAAGCAACCTTTACAGCAAACCAAACAGCTCTTGCTGTCCAAAACCCTTTTAAACTAAGGGTCAAAAATCCAATGCCTTTGGAGTCAGATAAGCTAAATAGTTGAAGTGAGCAAGGCGAAACCGTAGAAACACAATGAAAACTGGTAACTCCTCAGTGGTGGGGAGACAGAAGGGAGTGGCAGAGACCTTGACAAAATATCTGCTTTTTGTGGCTAATAACTTTAAATCTTTCAGTACTAGCCAAGTTTTTCAGTTTCAAAAAATACAAAATAAAAATTCTGTGGTCCAAACAATACACATATATGGGTCAGATCTGGCCACTGGCCACCATCTGCCTCAGACACAGTCCTCCCAATTGCCCACTGCTTCCCAGAGGCCTAGCATAACCGCTGCAGGATGCACTGGTTCTAGGCGTGCTGCCCAATCCCACAGATTATAGTCTATGCTGCAGCCTTGCGTTTTTACGTATTTCCGGTTTGAAGCAGTGCTTGAGCCTCTGGACCCTTCCATTTAGGGGTCTCTCTTCCTTCCCCTCTTCCCTTTACCCTCTCAAACCATGTTTTCTCACTCAGTTCCCACCTCAGCTCACTCTCTGGACTATCATCATCCTGTGGTCAAGTGGAAAACTCTGGACCACACCCCTCGGGGCATGTACACTTCCTCTCCAGGAGACCTGGCCATACACATTGGTGACACCAGTAATCACGTCCCCTCCCCCTATCCAGACTGCTGCCCATCACACCCCCTCTATACCAAACTACAGATAGAGGCTGTTGATACAGTGTAAGTGTACAGAATTTATAAAGGAAATACTTAAAACCAGTTCGTGACACTTGGATGTTCAGTCAGATAAAAGATATACAAAGGTGATGGATTTAGGAAGAGATTTTCCTGTAGAGAGTTATTGCCACACCATGAGTCCCTACCCTCTCTACTACCCTTCAGGCTCCACTCTGAGCCTAAGAGAAGTCTGTGAATGGGTCACTGGTTCTTCTACCATGCAAGGCAAAGGGTGCACAAAGGTTTCCCTTAGTCAGATGTGAACCACAGGAGAAAGCCAGCATGGGGTCAAAGGACATCCCAGAAGGCTGGAAGGAACCTAGCAACAAGAAGCCGAAGGGAAAAGTTGTGTGCTTACTGGTTCCAGAAGGAGTTGAAAATGACCACCCAAACTCTAGACAAGGCAGCCAGCAAACTTTTCCTGGAGAAAGCCAGACAGTAAATCTTTTAGCCTTTGAGTCTGTGTGGCAGCTACTCAACTCTTTGTATCATGGAAGTAGCCATAAACAAGCTGAGTATGACTGTGTTCCATCAAAACTTTATTTAAAAAAACAGATAGCATGCTAGACATAGCCACACAAGCCCAGCTTTAATAGCGGTACACTAGACACATCAGCCACCAGCCTGGGACAAAGGAGGAGAGCAGAGCAGAGCTCAGTTACAGAAAAGCTCAGGAAGAGGCCTTATCTGGCAGTCCAGTGGGATCCCACATTCCTCGAGGTGAGAAAACTAAGACATAAGACAAACAATACTGTAACAAATTCAGTAAAGACTTTAAAAATGGTCCACATCACCCAGCACATTGTAAAGCAATTATCCTCCAACTAACAGTTAAAAATTTAAAAAAAAAAAAAAAAAATCAACTAAGAACCTGAAGGCACCACAATGGACACCCTTCTCCACCAACACAAGGATTGTGACCTTTTTATTTGCAATGGCACTTTGACTCAAGGGAATTACAAACTTTAAATTATCCTGGAGGGAACTGGATCCTCACTAGCAAGAAAGCAAAATAAAGCTCCTCAACCCTTAAAAAAAAAAAAAAAAAAAAGCTCATGAAGATTGAGTCAACATTAACATCCTGCCAAGCCTGCTACATGACCACCAATTCACTTGAGAACCTTTCTTACCACCCGTCCCTCTTTCCTGTACTCCTATCCTGGAGAAGTTAGAAACTAGCCAGCTGTAACCAAGCAGAGCATTATGGTACCTTCTCAGGACAGCTTCCTCCCCTGTATCCTCTGCTTTAGCTCCTCTCTGAAGTACCTAGATAATAATATCTGAAGGACATTTTCTGAGTTGTTTTATAGAAGTTAAAACCCCCACCAAATGGAATAAATTAACTGCTTGATGATCAAGAGCACATAACACCGCCGTGTTACCTTGCCATCAACCAATCAGCATTGTGCATGAGGTGACCAGGTACCCTGGGACCCTCCCTCACCAGGCCTTTAAAAATGATTTGCTGAACCCCATCAGGGAGTTTGGGCTTTTTGAGCACTGTCTCAGACTCCTTGTATAGCACCTTAACAATACATGTTCAACAAGAAGTACTTCACCACAACCCACTCTCAGTAGATTGGCTTAGTACTGCTCTCAGGCCAGCAGACCCAAGTTTGGTTCCATAACACAGCCAGCTGGGAAGGGAGAGAAAAGCCCAAAGGAAGAAAAATAGAGAAGCAGCAGCAACCAGCTTTCCTCCCAGCAAGCTTCCAGCCTGAGGAAGACAGAGCTGAGAGAGGACAAGGTATTTGACACTAAATCCAATTTGAGTTGAACACACTTAATTTCTGAATTGAGACTGTGTTTCCAACTTAAAATGACCATAGATCGACCTGTTTATTATTTAAGAGTCAGTAGAAAGATCGGGGAGCAGGGGGCGGGGGAGGGAAAAATGAGATTGATTAAAATCACTCTTTCCAAAATACTGGCGACCTACAAAATCAGAGTCCAGCTTTTTCTTTTCTCTGCTAAGCCCCCGGCTCTAATGGAAAAACAAATGGTGAAGTCATCCATCTCAGTCCGTGCACACCTTGTGACAGAAGCAGCTCATCAGGAAGGCAGCTCGACAGTGGTAACGTTTTTGACTCCTTGTCACATCCAGTTTCTTCAACTGTCCATAACGGTTATGGAAGATAATTGGGGATTCTTTTGTCCTTTGATAAATATCATGACAATATCTGTCTTTCTTCAGGTAAGGTACATACGTCCACTCAGACACATTTAATTCTCCAACAGGGGCATGATTCTCAGGGTCCTGCCTTTCTAAGTATTGGGAAGAAATGGGAACATATGGGAAGAAATGAGGGGTGAGGGCTGGCACTCCTGGAAAGCCTGTCACTTGCAGTTCAGAGCAAATGCCTAATTATAGAAGGTGCTGATCAGTTCATTACTGGCTTTTGAACCACTCCCCTCAGGGTAGTGGTTTAGCTGCTATNAAGTATTGGGAAGAAATGGGAACATATGGGAAGAAATGAGGGGTGAGGGCTGGCACTCCTGGAAAGCCTGTCACTTGCAGTTCAGAGCAAATGCCTAATTATAGAAGGTGCTGATCAGTTCATTACTGGCTTTTGAACCACTCCCCTCAGGGTAGTGGTTTAGCTGCTATGTCGTGTCCGACTCTTGCGACCCCATGGACTGTAGCCTGCCAGGCTCCTCTGTCCATGGGATTCTCCAGGCAAGAATACTGGAATGGGCTGCCATTTCCTTCTCCAGGGCATCTTCACGACATAGGATCAAAGCTGGGTCTCCTGCACTGCAGGCAGATTCTTACTGACTGAGCTACCAGGGAAGCCCAATGAATACTGCCCCCCTAATGAAAGCCGACTTAATCAGCAATTTCACTGCGCGGAAAGGGGCCCATGGGGCATTTGCAGGAATCAGCTGGGAGCACTTGAGTTGAAAGCTTTATTTGTTCTAAGACTAGCACAACCAGCAGTAGGAGACTAAATCTGGCTTTCCTTAAAAATGTAAGGTATTACTTGTTTTGTCTTTCATTTTCTAAGCTAAAGAGGGTTTTAAAAGAAACAGTATCATCTTCTAATGATCTTAGTCACCCTGTGCTGTGAATGTCATAAAATAAAGATTATTTAACTCACACTTCAGGCTTCCCTAATAGCTCAGTTGGTAAAGAATCCTCCTGCAGTGCAGGAGACCCAGATTCAATTCCTGGGTCGGCAAGATGGCCTGGAGAAGGGAAAGGCTATTCACTCCAGTATTCTTGGGCTTCCCTTGTGGCTCAATTGTTAAGAATCCATCTGCAATGCAAGAGACCCCGATTTAATTCCTGGGTTGGGAAGATCCCCTGGAGAAATGAAAGGCTACCCACTCCAGTATTCTGGCCTAGAGAATACCATGGACTGTATAGTCCATGGGGTCACAAAGAGTTGGACACGACTGGGTGACTTTCACTTTCAATTCACTTCATCTACATTTTCCAAAATGTGTAACTTCCGTGATTTCACTGTCTTTCACAACTGTCACACAGACATGCTATTGCTTGATAATGATGTAGTCCTATTTAATTATGGCATTTGCTAGTTTTTGGCTAGTCACTAACTGCTTTATGCTTGGTTCAATTCAGTTCAGTTGCTCAGTCATGTCCAACTCTTTGTGACCCCATGAATCACAGCATGCCAGGCCTCTCTGTCCATCACCAACTCCCCGAGTTTATCCAAACTCATGTCTATTGAGTCAGTGATGCCATCCAGCCATCTCATCCTCTGTTGTTCCCTTCTCCTCCTGCCCCCAATCTTTCCCAGCATCAAGGTCTTTTCAAATGTCAGCTCTTTGCATCAGGTGGTCAAAGTATTGGAGTTTCAGCTTCAACATCAGTCCTTTCAGTGAACACCCAGGACTGATTTCCTTTAGAATGAACTGGTTGGATCTCCTTGCAGTCCAAGGGACTCTAAAGAGTCTTCTCCAACACCACAGTTCAAAAGCATCAATTCTTCAGCGCTCAGTTTTCTTTACAGTCCAACTCTCACATCCATACATGACCACTGGAAAGTAGTATGCTTGGTTACAATGGAGTTTTCCTTCTTATCCTATCTGCTGCTACCAGGGAGAATGGATATGTGTCTATCACCTAATTCATACAGTTCTTAGTGTAGTGTAATGCATATCATATTCACTTAGATAATTTTTTTCTTTTAAAATCCCACTACATCCACTCTACAATGGTGACCAGAAGAAAAAGAGAGGAGGCTGATGATTATGCGAGTATTGGTTGACTGCCAACTCCAGTAATCATTTCATATTTGAGAATTTTTTGCAATGCCAATTTTTCATCTTAAGTAGTGAAATTAATTAAGATCCACACCGCCTCTTTTTTTCTTTTTGCAGCAACTCATTAAGAATAAAAAACTCTCCTAATCAAGGTTGGATTTTGTCTTCAAAAGGGTAGATTATATAGAAGATTGCCAGAGTACAATTTTCAAATTTAGACTGTAAATACCATTTTTAATGAAAGAAAAGTTAGGTATATATTCAGCTTCTCACATTATTCATTCAACATTTCTTTTCTCACTTTCATTCAAGAAACACTCATGTAGAGCCCATCATGTCTGAGAAAATGTCCTAGGCACGAGGATATAGCAGTGGAAGTGACAAGGCTAAAACTATTATCAAAGCAGATGAAAGTTATGCAGAGATGTAAAGTAGGATGATATAAGGAGGTGACTCAATAATATATTTAGGTTGAGTGGTCCAGGAAAGGCCTCTCTGAGAAGGTGAATTACAGTTGATCTGGATGATGAGAAACAACCATGCAAAGATCAAGTAAGAACCAAAACACTCTGGATGGAGAGAAGTATAAATGCAAAGGACCTAGAGTAGGAATCAATTTCAGGGAGCAGAAAGAAGCTCAGTGTGGCTGACGCTTCGTGGGCAGTGTGAGATGCTGCAAGATGAGCACAGAGGAGGAAGCAAGGGTCGTAGGATGAGGGCTTCTCAAGAAGGCATAAGAACTTTGGATCTTCTTCTGTTTTACAGGAAATCAGACAAAGGGGGGATATTTAAGTCACAAGAATAATGTAACCATAATCTGATCTGTATTTTTAATATTATATTCTGGCTGCTATAGGAAGAGTGGATTTTAAGAAGACAAGAATAGAAAATAAATACAGCAACTGTGATGCTCCTCCAGGCAAGAGATGTTGGTGTCTTGGAGTAGGATGGTAGAGACGATCGGAAAAAAGTAGAATAATTCCAGATAGACTTTGAGGTTGAGTTGGTAGGCCTTTGCTGCAGGGCTGATGCAGGGGTAACGGAATGGAAGGAATAAGAATAATGCTTAGATTTTTGTCTTGAGCAACCAGGTAGTGCCACTTATGAACTGGATCTGCAGGAGAGGACCAGTGTGGGCAGGTCCGCAAAAAATGAAAGTTATTTTAGTCATGTTAGGCTTGAGATATCATTTGGCAACCCAAACAGAGACAAGATAGGCAGACAGAGTTGGAGAAGTTCAGGATGGTGATAAATATTTGAGAATTATCTATATAAAATGGTGCCTGAAGCCATGGGATAGATGAAGCCACCAAAGGAGAGGACAGAAGAAGAGTGAAGAAAATATCCAAGGTGAAAGGCCCTGGCATAGTCCACTATTTAGAATAACAAGAAGAAAGACGATTCATTTTAGAAGCCTACAAAGAAGCAGCTGGCAATGTAGGAGAAAAACCAAGCTAGTGTATTTGCCACCAAAGTCTCAAGAAAGTGTTCTAGGAAGAAAAAAATACCCCACTGTACCTAATGCTGAGGAGATGCCAAAGAAAGTAAGGGAAGAGGTGTATCCCTTATAATCTGCAGCACAGACACCGCTGGTGAGCAATTCAAGAACAGTCTCAAGGATTTGTGGTGGTCATTGGCTAAGATTTCACACGCCTAATACGGGGACACGGGTTTGATCCCTGGTCAGGGAGCTAAGATCCCACATGCTGCAGGACAAATAAGCCTGTATGCTCTAGAGCTGGTGTGCCACAGTGAAGATGAATCCTAAATACATAAATATATTTTAATTGTTAAAACAAATTAAAAAGAACAGTTTCAAAGGAGAGGTGCTGTCAGAAGCTCAATCAAAAGAAGTCCATAACTATAGGACAGTCACGTAGGACATCTCAGTGAGACAAGTTGAAAAGTAATAGGGAACTCTCTAGAGGGCCATTCCCCCCCCCCCCCGAATAAATATTTATTGGCCAAGTGCTAAGTGCAAGGCACTGTGGTAAGTATTTTTGAGGCATAGAAAAATAAATATTGTATAATACAGGCTTTAAAAATCTCATAATATGTGGTAGAACACCAGGAGAGTTATAATAGTCATCTGTATCTGTTCTTATTGCCATAATAATACTGCATAGCAAACTGCCCCCCAACTCAAACACAATAAGCTTTGATTATTGTTCATCAACCAGCTGGGAGGTTCTTCTGATCAGGGTCAGGCTCAGCTAAGCTGGGCTGAGCTTGCTCACGTGTCCAAGTTTAAGGCCGTTCTAACACTGGGACCTTTGTGAGCATAGGGGCTGTATATCCATGAGGCCAGCCCTGTCCCTCAGTTTGGAAAAAGATCATCTGCCAAAGAGGAGGACGCCAACATATAAAGAGGAACAGAGATATTTATTAAAGAGACTGGTGGCTCAGACGGTAAAGAATCTGCCTGCAATGCAGGAAACCTGGGTTCAATCTATGGGTCAGGAAGATCTCCTAGAGAAGGGAATGGTTACCCACTCCAGTATTCTGGCCTGGAGAATTCCATGGGCAGAGGAGCCTGGTGGGTTACGGTCCATGGGGTTGCAAAGAGTCAGACACGACTGAGCTACTAACACACAACAATCCCGTTGAACCTAAATCCAAGACTATTTGAGGTCTTCCATCCTAGATTTCCTTTGAAAACCCCAAACTCCCCTCTGTATTGAATATAGTCTGAATTGAACTCTGTCACTTACAATCCAAAAAGTTCTGACTAGTACATCCAAGTTGGAATTTGGGTGCCCAAAAGAAAATAATCCACTGATGATTATTTAATCAAAGAGATATGTTTAAAGGCAGATTTTAGGAAGACTGATTCTCACAGGCTGGTTCGAAGAGATAAGAGCCTGCTGAAAGAAAGTGTAGCTTTCAAAAATTTCAAAATTTCATTTCTGGGGATAAAAAGGAGAATCTCATTTCCTGTTGCCCAGCTGGTACTTGGTTGGTGCCCAGAGGTGCAGCCCTGCTGGTCATTAAATGCCAGCATCCATTCTGATAAGTGACAGACACATTTTCTGACTGTTAAGCACCTTGATGATCACACCCTACCCACACTTAGGCTTCAGTATATCTTCAATTAAGTGAAATTGCTTGGAAATATTTTAGAATTTGGGGTTTCCCAGGTGGTGCAG
>SJYA01000748.1:0-46228 GCA_006410615.1 Neotragus moschatus
ATGTCCAGTTCTAACTGTTGCTTCCTGACCTGCATACAGGTTTCTTAAGAGGCAGGTCATGTTTTAATTGTTGGAAGATAATTGCTTTACAATGTTGTGTTAGTTTCTGTTGTACAACACAGAGAATTAGCTATATGTATACATATATCTCCTCTCCCTTGAGCTTCCCTACCACTCTTTCAAACTATTTTTTCTTACAATAGTTTTAGGTTTTTAAAAGAATTAATCGGGAAGCACAGAGTTCCTATACACCTCCTTCACTGCCTTCCCTTCCCTCGAGTTTCTCCTACTATTAAGATTGTGCATTAGTGTGATACACTTGTTGAAACTGAGCCAATAGTCATCAACTATTATTGACTCAAGTCCATAGTTTACAATACTACTCATTCTCTCTGTTACATTCTCTGGGTTTGAACAAATGTATAATGATAATGAATGACATACCCATCATTACCATATCCTACAGAATAGTTTTTTGCCAGCCCAAAATATCTTTGGCTTGTGGCTTCTTTTGAGCTGAAAACAATCAAGGCCCGAGAGACTTAGGAAGAAACTTTGACCCCGGTGGCACCAGTGGTAAAGAACCTGCCTGCCGATACAGGAGACATAAGAGACGCACTTTTGATCCCTGGGTCAGGGAGATAGATCCCCTGGAGGAAGTCATGGCAACCCACTCCAGTATTCTCGCCTGGGAGAAGCCCACGGACAGAGTAGCCCGGCAGGCTGCAGACCACAGGGACGCAAAGAGTCAGACACAACTGAGTGGCTTAGGATGCATAGCACGTACGCATTCGTTGTCTAAAGAATTTAAAGGGTCTGTTCCCAGAACAGAGCTATCACTGGCAACATACGCAAAGAACATGGGCGAGGTGTGGTGGGGGAGATTTGGCAGGGCCTAAAGATCAGAGTCCACTCTGTGTCCCCTTGCCATTGAGTGGTCCAGCAAACATTTGTTTACCAAATATTTGCTCTTCCAACTTCATGTGAATTGCCTTCCTCTNACAGAGCTATCACTGGCAACATACGCAAAGAACATGGGCGAGGTGTGGTGGGGGAGATTTGGCAGGGCCTAAAGATCAGAGTCCACTCTGTGTCCCCTTGCCATTGAGTGGTCCAGCAAACATTTGTTTACCAAATATTTGCTCTTCCAACTTCATGTGAATTGCCTTCCTCTGCTTTCAAGTCCCGAATTACTACCCCCAGTATACTCTTGTATTTAGCCAAAGAGGGCGTTTCAGTGAGGATTTCAGTCATTTTGCTGAGTTACTCCATTTTCCTGGGTCTGTCCCATGTACACGTTATTAAACTTTAGTGTGATTTTTCTCCTGTTAATCTGTCTCATGTCAATTTAGTTCTCAGACAAGCCAGAGGAACATAGAAGACCATAAGAAATTTTCTTTGTCCTTAAGGCTCATCCAAGTCTTTGCATGAATTAACAGTTTACTTATTTTCATTGCTAAGTAATATTTCATTGCACAAATTCCAATAATTTGTTTATCTTTTGTTTCTCCATCCTTTATCACTAAAGGACATCTTTGTTGCTTTTGGAAATTATGGATAAAATTGTTATAAAAATCTATTTGCAAATTTTTGTGTGAACATAAGTTTTTAACCCATTTGGGCAAATACCAAGGAGCATGAGTATTTGGTCATACATAAATGGATGTTTAGTTTTATGAGGAACTGCAGAACTGTTTTCCAAAGTGACTGTAACATTTTACATTCCTACCAACAACCAATGAGAGTTCCTGTTGCTTCACGTATGTGTTAGTCTTTGGTGTTGTCCATGTTTTGGGTTTTAGCCTTTCTAATAGGTACCTAGTGACATCTGATTGTTTTATTTGTTTATTCATTCATTTATTAGGTTGCACTCGATCTTAATTGTGGCACTTGGGATCTTTAGTTGTGGTATGTGGGATCCAGTCCCCTGACCAGGGATCGAACCTGTGCCCTCTGCATTGGAAGCAGAGTCTTAGCCACTGGACCATCCAGGAAGTTGCTCATTGCTGTTTTAATTTGTCCACATACATATCGAAATATCTTAAAGCATATTGCTCCCTCCTGAACTGGGATTCATAACCTGGAGTTGAGAGATGGGATTCAGGACCTTTGTGAAATGGCTTGTAAAATTGTGTGTGAATTTTCTGGAACATGGAATCTATTTTTATTGTTAGAATTTATAAGCTTTATCAATCACAAAGATGAAGGGATACCATTATATTCTATTATTTTTTAAAAATATAAATCACTGTTAAATATTATCAGATTTCATGCTTTTAAAAGGTTGTGAAAGTAGTGAAAGTGTTAGTCACTCAGTTATTTCTGACTCTTTATGACCCTATGGGCTCTTCTGTCTGTGGAATTTCCTTGGCAAGAATACCAGAGTGGGTTGCCATTTAAAAAGGTTACTACCAGCTATTACGTTCATGATCTTCCAACACATTTGTGGAGCGTTTTTAATGTGAGAAGCACAATACTATGTACCAAAGAGTCAAAGATCAAAAACATATGAGCTTTGTTCTTAAGAAATTCTGGCTGGTGCAGCTCATGTTACCAGCCAGCAATCATAAAGAAAGACTCAAAGACTGCTATGTCATTTTCAAATTATCTCTGGATGTTCAGTCCTACTTGTGCCAGTAGATGTCATTGTAGTACAGGCCAGCTCACTGATCAGCTACCTCAAAGACAAGGAATTCAGATTTTTTTTGTCTTGATTCATGAGGTACATATATAAAGTCTTCATGCAGATGTCTCATGTAGATTTCTTTCTCTTACTGATACAGACATAGAACTGCCATAAGTAAAAAATTGTGGTTATTTTGAAAGTTAAAGGAGATGTTAAAGCCTAATGCAGAAAGTGAAGAGGAACTAAAAAGCCCCCTGATGAAAGTGAAAGACGAGAGTGAAAAAGTTGTCTTAAAGCTCAACATTCAGAAAACAAAGATCATGGCATGCGGTCCCATCACTTCATGGGAAATAGATGGGGAAACAGTGGAAACGGTGTCAGACTTTATTTTTCTGGGCTCCAAAATCACTGCAGATGGTGATTACAGCCATGAAATTAAAAGACACTTACTCCTTGGAAGAAAAGTTATGACCAATCCAGACAGTATATTCAAAAGCAGAGACATTACTTTGCTGACTAAGGTCCGTCTAGTCAAGGCTATGGTTTTTCCTGTGGTCATGTATGGATGTGAGAGTTGGACTGTGAAGGAGGCTGAGCACCAAAGAACTGATGCTTTTGAACTGTGGTGTTGAGAAGACTCTTGAGAGTCCCTTGGACTGCAAGGAGATACAACCAGTCCATTCTGAAGGAGATCAGCCCTGGGTGTTCTTTGGAAGGACTGATGCTAAAGCTGAAGCTCCAGTACTTTGGCCACCTCATGTGAAGAGTTGACTCATTGGAAAAGACTGATGCTGGGAGGGATTAGGGGCAGGAGAAGGGGACGACAGAGGGTGAGATGGCTGAATGGCATCACTGACTCAATGGAGGTGAGTCTGAGTGAACTCCGGGAGTTGGTGATGGACAGGGAAGCCTGGTGTGCTGTGAATCATGGGGTCGCAAAGGGTCGGACACGACTGAGCGACTGAACTGAACTGAACTAAAAGATATTTCTGCAGAAAGGATATACATAACCAGTACTATTGTAACTCATAGTGTAATGTAGCTGATATTTTGAGACTATTATGATTTAATATGAACTTGAGGTTTATTAAAGCTTCCATTAAAAGAAAGCAACAATTATTAATTAATTGGCTATTAATACAATTTAGCTATTCTCCTGTAAAACCCAAAGGCAAATGGAATACTTCTAGCAAAGTAAAAGATTTTAATTTTAGTGTTTATGACATATATGTTGTTTCAGAGAGTATTATTCTGTTCTGAAATAAGAGTTACGTACAAGGAAAAGCTGTACAAAGTGTAGCTTTTTCTAGTGCTCATTCATTCATTAAATTATGCTAATGCCCAAGATTTTCCAAGCCTAGCACTAGGCTTGCAGATACAAAGATAATAATGTATATGCCATGTCTGTGCTGCTGCTGCTGCTAAGTCACTTCAGTCGTGTCCGACTCTTTGTGACTCCATAGACGGCAGCCCACCAGGCTCCACTGTCCCTGGGATTATCTAGGCAAGAACACTGCAGTGGGTTGCCATTTCCTTCTCAAATGCACGAAAGTGAAAAGTGAAAGGGAAGTCGCTCAGTCGTGCCTGACTCTTAGAGACCCCATGGACTGCAGCCTACCAGGTTCCTCCGTCCATGGGATTTTCCAGGCAAGAGTACTGGAGTGGGGTGCCATTGCCTTCTCCATAAAGAGATTATATTCTAGTGAGAAATAATTTTTTAAAAAACAAAAATTAGAGTAGCAATTACAGAGACGCAGACTCAATTAGATTTAACATGTGTTTTTTGGCTAGTCTCAAGCCAGTAAGAGACAAATGAGGTATACTAATATACAACTGTGCTGAGACTTAGAATCTTTTCTTTTATACTAAGTGTCTGAGGTTCTAAATTCAGTTAATGAACCAATGAGTATGTCTACCTTACTGCTTGTCATCCATATCCTAAAGAAGCTTTGTTGATGCACACTGTTTTTCATATAAGGAGTCACTCTGGGGGACTTACCCAGCAGTCCAGTGGTTAAGACTCCACCTTCCACTGCAGGGGTTCGATCTCTGATTGGAGAACTAAGGTCCCACATGCTGCAGGGTATGGCCAAAATTTTAAAACAGAGAAAAAGAAATCACTTTGAAGAGGCTCTTTTGTTTTTCAATGTTTGTCAAGTAAGTGGGTGTGAAGTGAAAAGCTGTCTAATTTGTATTGGAATGGCTGATATAGGAAATTGTTTTTATGAGGCCAGTGTTATTCTGATACTGAAATCAAACAAAATCATTTTAAGAAAATAAAGCTACTAACTAATATTCTGCATAAAATTCCCAACAAAGTATTGTCAAATCAAATTCAACAATATGGATAATGCATATCCTAAAAGGATAATGCATCCTGTTTAAGGAAGTTTGTCCCAGGAAGGCAAGTTGGCTTAATACTGTAACAAAATCAATGTAATTTATACTATCAATAGACTAAAGAAGAAAAACTGTATGATCATTCCAATGGATGCAGAATAAGCATTAAGCAAAATTTGACATTTGTTCATGATATAAACTCTAAGCAGACTAGAAATAGAAACTTACTCAACTTAATAAAAGATCTACGAAAAAGCTATAACTAACATTATACTTAACAGTCAAAGACTGGATACTTTCTTCTACTTTCAGGAACAAGGGAGGATTGTATACTCCCACCATTGCTATTTATTACCTTATTGGAGGTTGTAGTCAGTGCAATAAGGAAAGGAAAAAAAATGCAGAGATTGAAAAAGAAGAAATTAAGCTGTTTCTATTTGCAGGTGACATGACTGTCTACATAAAAAATCCCAAGGCATTTACAAAATAGCTTCTGTAACTATTAGGTGAATTTAACAAGGTTGTAGGATACATGCTCCATTTGCAAAAATCAATTGTGTACATAAGTTAGCAAAAGTTGGAAGGTGAAATAAAAAGTACTACGTCACAATAGGACTAAAACCATTAAATACTTCGTCTAACTTTGTTTGTTAGGTGCAAACCTAACAAAATATGTGTCAGTTTTATATGCTGAAAACTACAAAATATTGATAAGTAGTGTTAGTCGCTCAGTCATGTCCAACCTTTTGCAACCCTGTGGATGGTAGCCCACCAGGCTCCTCTGTCCATGGGATTCTCCAAGCAAGACTACTGGGGTGGGTAGTCATTCCCTTCTCCAGGGGATCTTCCCAACCCAGGGATGAAACCCAGGTCTCTTGCATTACAGGTAGATTCTTTACTGTCTAAACCTTCAGGGAAGTCCAAAATATTGATAGCAGAATCGAAGTCTCTAAAGAAAGAAGTATCTGTGTTTATGGACTGGAACACTCAATATTGTTAAGATTCCAGTTATTCCCAATTGTTGTAGATTCAGTGTAATTCTAATAAAAACTCCAGCATTCTTTCTTTTCTTTTCTGGAAACTAGAAAGCATATCTTAAACTTATACAGGAAAGCAAAAAGGATAGTCAAAAAAATTCTGCAGAAAAATGGCTAAAATAAATGAAAGGTAAAACAATTTTGAAAAAAGATAAAAGTTGGAAGAATCACATCACTACCTGATTTCAAAATTTACAAGCCACAGTAATCAATACAGTGTGGTACTGGCAAAAGTATAGACACAGAACAGTAAAACAGACTACACCAAGAGTTGTCAAACTACAGCCTAAAAGCCTAAATCTGGCCCGCTCTCTGTTTTGAAAAGAAAGTTTTGATACAAAAAAATTGTCAGGCTTTTTTGTTTACATATTGTCCATGGCTGCTGCTACGCTGTAATGACAGGGTTGATTAGTTACAGTGAAGATTGTATCCTGCCATCCTAAAATCTTTCTTATCCATTCCTTTACAGGAAAAGTTGGCCAAACTCTAGAACAGAGTCCAAACATAAAACAACTCATACATGATCAATTGATTTTTGACGAACATGCTGAGAAGACTATGCAATCATGTGATGTAGAAATTCTAGGCTTTCAGTATGTTGCTGCTGCAACAAAAGATGCTGGACATACATGTACAAAAAATCTGAACATTGACTTATACCTTACGCTATAGTAAAAATTTAACTCAGACCACAGACCTAAATGTAAAACCTAAAGTATAACATTTCTAGGAGGAAAGAAGTGAAAATCTTTGTGAACGTGGGTTAGGCAAAAATTTTGTAAAGAGCATCCAAAAAAATTCAAACCAAAAAATAGAAAAAGTTAATAAACAAGACTTGATCAAAATTAAAAGCATCCGCTCTTCAAAAAACAATATTAAGAAAATGAAATAGAAGCCACAGACTGGAAATAAATATTTATAAAACACTATCTAGTAAAAGACTGATTTCATTAATGTGTTGCTGCTGCTGCTGCTAAGTTGCTTCAGTCGTGTCCGACTCTGTGCGACCACAGAGACGGCAGCCCATCAAGCTCCCCCGGTCCTGGGATTCTCCAGGCAAGAACACTGGAGTGGGTTGCCATTTCCTTCTCCAATGCATGAAAGGAAAAGTGAAAGTGAAGTCGCTCAGTCATGCCAGACTCTTAGCGCCCCCACGACTGCCTCCCACCAGGCTCCTCTGTCCATGAGATTTTCCAGGCGAGAGTACTGGAGTGGGGTGCCATTGCCTTCTCCATCATTTATGTGTAAAGAACCCTAACAACTCAATAATTACAAACGAAGTCATTTAAAAAATGGAGAAAAATATGTGAACAGACATTTCATACATAAATTCATACATAATGAAATTTCATGCATTTCATAAAGCCACGATGAGATATCATCACAGCATCTCTTAGTGTCGGTGAGGGGATGCTGTGCCACTGGAACTCTCATACACTGTCGGTAACATGAAAAATGGTGCAGCCACTTTGAAAAAACTGCATGACAGTTTTTAATGAAGTTAAACGTGTCCTTTCTACATGACCTAATTCATCATCCAGGTTTTTACCCCAAAGAAATACAAATATATGTTTACAAAAGACTGGTACATAAGTGCTTATAGAAGCCTCTTCATAACCACCAGAAAAAAAAAATACAAACAACACAGATGTTCATTACATGTGAAAGGATGAGTAAATAACAGTATGTCTGCAATGTGTACACATGTACTGTGATGCGTTCCATACGATGGAATTCCATACCAGGGACTGTGATTCAGCAGTACAAGGGACAGATGTCAAATGTGTTACACTAACTGAAAGAAGTCAAACTTATAAGGCCACATGCTATCTGTCTCAACCTATGTGACACTGTGGAAAAGTTAAAGCCATAGGGATAGCTGTAGGCCAGGGAGTGACCACAAAGGGATACATGGGAACTTTGGGAAGCGATAGAAATGTATTCTATCATAAATTGTGATAGTGGTTATATGACTGGATATATTTGCCAGAATTCATAAAATCGTACATCTAAAAGGTGAATATGGGGAATTCCCTGGAGGTCCAGTGGTTAGGACTCTGCTTTCAGCCTTGAGATGCTGCCAAAAACAAAGGTCAATTTTACTGTCTGTAAATCATATTCCAGTACCTCTGACTCTTAAAAATGGCCATCAGGAAACTTCCCTGGTGGTCCAGTGGCTAAGACTCTGCACTTCCAATGCAGGGGGCCCAGCTTCAATCCATGGTAGGGGATCTAGATCCCACATGCTCCAACTAAGACCCAGTGCAGCCAAATAAATAAATAAATTAAAAAAATTTTTTTTTAAGTGGCCATCAAGTAAAAGAAGGATTTCAAGTGAAAGTCAAAAAGCTGACCATCTTATGTTGGAAGGAAATTCAAAATTCAAACTAGAGAGTTAATTTAGAATAAATTCAGAAATCCGTATAAACTTTTGCATAGTCAAACTTTTGGATATGTGAGGTCTCAGGGCATATACCTTATGAATATCAAGGGGTTCTGGTATATACTATAAAGTACAAGAGTCTAATAAGAATCTATTTTTCACATGAGAGATTTACAAGNAATTTAACTCAGACCACAGACCTAAATGTAAAACCTAAAGTATAACATTTCTAGGAGGAAAGAAGTGAAAATCTTTGTGAACGTGGGTTAGGCAAAAATTTTGTAAAGAGCATCCAAAAAAATTCAAACCAAAAAATAGAAAAAGTTAATAAACAAGACTTGATCAAAATTAAAAGCATCCGCTCTTCAAAAAACAATATTAAGAAAATGAAATAGAAGCCACAGACTGGAAATAAATATTTATAAAACACTATCTAGTAAAAGACTGATTTCATTAATCTGTTGCTGCTGCTGCTGCTAAGTTGCTTCAGTCGTGTCCGACTCTGTGCGACCACAGAGACGGCAGCCCATCAAGCTCCCCCGGTCCTGGGATTCTCCAGGCAAGAACACTGGAGTGGGTTGCCATTTCCTTCTCCAATGCATGAAAGGAAAAGTGAAAGTGAAGTCGCTCAGTCATGCCAGACTCTTAGCGCCCCCACGACTGCCTCCCACCAGGCTCCTCTGTCCATGAGATTTTCCAGGCGAGAGTACTGGAGTGGGGTGCCATTGCCTTCTCCATCATTTATGTGTAAAGAACCCTAACAACTCAATAATTACAAACGAAGTCATTTAAAAAATGGAGAAAAATATGTGAACAGACATTTCATACATAAATTCATACATAATGAAATTTCATGCATTTCATAAAGCCACGATGAGATATCATCACAGCATCTCTTAGTGTCGGTGAGGGGATGCTGTGCCACTGGAACTCTCATACACTGTCGGTAACATGAAAAATGGTGCAGCCACTTTGAAAAAACTGCATGACAGTTTTTAATGAAGTTAAACGTGTCCTTTCTACATGACCTAATTCATCATCCAGGTTTTTACCCCAAAGAAATACAAATATATGTTTACAAAAGACTGGTACATAAGTGCTTATAGAAGCCTCTTCATAACCACCAGAAAAAAAAAATACAAACAACACAGATGTTCATTACATGTGAAAGGATGAGTAAATAACAGTATGTCTGCAATGTGTACACATGTACTGTGATGCGTTCCATACGATGGAATTCCATACCAGGGACTGTGATTCAGCAGTACAAGGGACAGATGTCAAATGTGTTACACTAACTGAAAGAAGTCAAACTTATAAGGCCACATGCTATCTGTCTCAACCTATGTGACACTGTGGAAAAGTTAAAGCCATAGGGATAGCTGTAGGCCAGGGAGTGACCACAAAGGGATACATGGGAACTTTGGGAAGCGATAGAAATGTATTCTATCATAAATTGTGATAGTGGTTATATGACTGGATATATTTGCCAGAATTCATAAAATCATACATCTAAAAGGTGAATATGGGGAATTCCCTGGAGGTCCAGTGGTTAGGACTCTGCTTTCAGCCTTGAGATGCTGCCAAAAACAAAGGTCAATTTTACTGTCTGTAAATCATATTCCAGTACCTCTGACTCTTAAAAATAGCCATCAGGAAACTTCCCTGGTGGTCCAGTGGCTAAGACTCTGCACTTCCAATGCAGGGGGCCCAGCTTCAATCCATGGTAGGGGATCTAGATCCCACATGCTCCAACTAAGACCCAGTGCAGCCAAATAAATAAATAAATTAAAAAAATTTTTTTTAAAGTGGCCATCAAGTAAAAGAAGGATTTCAAGTGAAAGTCAAAAAGCTGACCATCTTATGTTGGAAGGAAATTCAAAATTCAAACTAGAGAGTTAATTTAGAATAAATTCAGAAATCCGTATAAACTTTTGCATAGTCAAACTTTTGGATATGTGAGGTCTCAGGGCATATACCTTATGAATATCAAGGGGCTCTGGTATATACTATAAAGTACAAGAGTCTAATAAGAATCTATTTTTCACATGAGAGATTTACAAGCATTTAAGGAGGAGATTGATAACTGTCCCTAGAGGCTCAGGACAAGCCTAGTAGAAATAATGTTACCTTTTCAGTAGCTTCTTAAGGGAAACTGAAAGTGTTAGCCACTCAGTTGTGCCCGACTCTTGGAGACCCCATAGATTATATGTAGCCCACCAGGCTCTTCTGTCCATGTGATTCTCCAGGTAAGAATACTGGAATGGGTTGCATTCCCTTCTCCAGGGGATCTTCCTGACCCAGGGATCAAACCTGGGTCTTCTGCATTGCAGGCAGATTCTTTACCATCTGAATCACCAGGGAAGCCCTCTTAAAACATGAGCCAAGGATAAAATTAAGAGAAAGGGATTCTAGACAGAAAGAATAACCTAATGAACTAAGGCTTGAGGGAGGAAGGTGTCATCTAGGAAAGATATATATATATATTTTAGCTTTATATTTCATAGAAAGATATGTGTGTGTTAGTCGCTCAGTCATGTCCGACTCTTTGTGACCTCATGAACTGTAGCCCGCCAGGCTTCTCTGTCCCTGGAATCCTCCAGGCAAGAATATTGGAGTGGATTGCCATTCCCTTCTCCAGAGCATCTTTCTGACCCAGGGATCAAACCCTGGCCTCCTGCATCAAAGGCAGATCCTTTACCGTTTGAGCTATAGGGAAGTCTTCATAGAAGGATAGGTATTTTTGAAAGATTGAAGTATAGTTACCCATTATATTGCACTTTTAAACTTTTCTCTTGCTTAATTTGTTCCCTTCAATTATTGCACATATTCCTGAGCACCTACTTCGTGCCATGTACTGGGTAACATTTAAGCTCGAGTTTCTTTTCTCTAGAAGCTCATGGGCTCTCTCTCTCTTTCACACACACAAGTTACTATTATAAGATTTTAGACAGGGGTATATGCATGCATGTGCAAGTTGCTCTAAGAATAGAGGGTCTAACTCAACATGGTGGCTGTGAGCAACTGGTAGTGAAAAGCTAAGCAACCAAAAGAATACTGAAGTATGAGCGAGGTTTGTCAAATAAACAGGAAACGAATGTCTTGCAAGGCAGAGGGAAGAGCATGTGCAAAAACACAGAAGCAGAAGAAAACATGGCATTTGTAGAAAACGGCAAGTCATTTAGTAAAGCTTGAGAGCAAGGGACAGGGAGCATTTGAATGCACAGGTGAAGAGCAGATGTGGTTAGAAGTGCGGACAAGGGTTGTTTCCAAGCTAAGGCATTTGAACTTGTTCTGCAGAAAATTGATAGCTACAGAAATATTTCACCCAGAGTAATGAAATGATCAGATTTGAGTGTTAAAATGCCATTTTTGCCAGCATTTTGCAATATAATTAAATAAAGAAGAAACTGGATATAAAGAAACCAGTTTGATGATTGCTGCAAAAATTTAATTGTAGGATGCTGAGGACTTTGCCTAAGGCATCAGAGAGATAAAACTGATGACCTGGGAATCAGTTAAAAGTGTGTGGAAGAGAAAAGGAGAAAAAAGGAAATTGCATATGTCTACCAGAGTTCTGGTTTGAGTAGCTGAATGGTAAAGCCAGTAACGGGGTTATTATAGAAAAAGGAGCAAGCTATAAACATGACAACAATAATCATTTTTGTTGATTATTATTAATAGTAATCATTTTTCACATAGGAGATCTATGTGTCTCGAATAGACACATAATTAAATGAATTAAATTTAAGTACAACTGTAAACTAGAGAAATGTGTCAATAAAAATATTCTGGATTCTGTTCTCCTCTTCCCAGCCAAGGACATTTTTCTTTTCCCTTTTTCATTCACATGCTGAAAAGAATGGAATCTGAGACCTTGCAAACCATGTCCAGTTTATCCTCGGATCATTTTACTAGTGATGCAATGGTTACCTTAGAAATGAGATAAATGGAAAGTTGTTTTCTTTTGTGTTTGGGATAATTGTCTTGTTGCCTAGGAAAAGTTTTAACCTCCAGCTCTTGATGAAAGTGTACCACCTTTTGTTTTCTTAGTTTACTTCATTTTGCTGTGAGATTTCCATTGAAATCTCAAAACATGTTGTTTCAAGTTTCTTTGAAATGCCTGTGTCTTCAGCATCTTGTACAATTATAACAATAGTTACTGAGTGTCTACTATGTATCAGGCACTGTGTGAGGTGCATTAGAGAGAAAACTTCTTTTAATTCTCAGTATTCTTATGAGGTACAAGTTAATTATTTTAAAGATGAGAAAGAAGCTCCATGAGTTTAAGAAACTTTTTACTAACTGGTTGGTGAAAAGAACCAGTATTTGCACTCTGGTTCACCTGCCTCCGAATCCTTTGAAATTTCCCTATGTTACACTGATAAAATTTATATATAGAAAAGCAAAACTTTTTAATGGAAAATTTTAAACATAAACAAAAGGATAAGGGATAATATAACAAACTTCTATTTACTCTTCACTCAGCTTCTCCAACAGTTAATTTACAGCCAATCTAGTTTCATTTTTACACATCTACTTTTTCTCCACTCCCTCCATCTACCACTGAATTATTTTGTAGCAAATCCCAAGTATCCTATCATTCCATCTGTACATATTTTTGTATGTAGCTTTAAGAGAGAAATATCATAAAACAATGGCAACAAAAACTAACCACCATACCATAATGACACCAAAAGAGGTAGGCGATAAATTCTTTAACATCATCAAATGTCAGTGTTCATAGTTCCCTGATTAAACGAAGCATTGCTTTTTAACAGTTGGTTGTTTGAATTAGAATGACTGGAGCTAAATTTTACTTGAAGTACATTGTTTAAACTAGTTAAAACTCCACCTCATTCGGTCCCTCTATCATCACACCCATAGACACAGCAGGAACTTCCTGACAAGTTTGTAAATGAACTATGGAATCATTTACAGTAAGTTTACAATGCTTTTAGACTTGCAGATCTCTCTTTCTCTTGTTTTTCTTGAAATATAATTGACATATAGCATTACATTAGTTTCATTATATTTTTACAGTAGCATTATATTAGTTTCATTATATTTCTACAATATAATGGTTTTATATTTGTATGTACTAAAAATGGTCATAACAATAAGCCTAGTTAACGTTTATCACTACACAGGGTTATAAATTTTTTCTTGTGGTGAGAACTTTTGATATCTAATTTCTTAGCAACTTTCAAATACACAAAACATTATTATCAACTGTAGTCATCATGCTGTGTATTATATCCCCAGGACTTATTTTATACCTGGAAGTTGGTACCTTCTGATCCCCTTTACCTATTTTTGATATAGACCAAGACAGACATGATTGGAAATCAATCCCATTGGCTATCTGTGCAAAATGAATTATTACTTTGGCACCTGAGCCAGTGTAAAAAAAAAACTCACAGTGTTTGACTGCCTAGGACCAGATCCAGTATCTTGGACCCCTTTGCTAACTGCCTCAGAAATAAGATGAAGAATTAAATGAGTGCAGAAGTTGAATGTATATCTTCCACCAGATTAAAATGTCACACAGTAAAAAATGTAAGAGATTTAGTTCCTACACAACATCTAATAATGCTCAAGTATCAGAATTGGCTTCATGGTGTTCATGTTTTTGGATTAGGTGGTGTTTGTCTCTAGTTTCCTCCCTCTCTTTGTGTTTCTCCCCCAATCCCCTTGTGGATCTGTGTTCCCCATGTCTTCCTAGAGACTTCTAATAAAGCACTTATTTAGGCCTGGTGTGACTCCAATTTCACCTTGTCTCTAAAACTGTCCATCTTTCACCATATCCTCCATATCCTTCATACCCTTTCCTCAAGAACAAGCAAATGCAGTAGAAAGCCCATGGCCTTTGAAGCTAGGCAGTCAGGGAGCAGAATCCCATCTCCACCACTCTGTGAACTTGGCCAAGTTGGTTAACTTCTTTAGCATTGGTTTTAAGATTAAAACCGAGTCCCATTGGAGAGACTTCCCCGGTGGTCCAGTGGTTAAGACTCCATTCTCCTAATAGAGGAGTCCTCAGTTTGATGCTTGGTCAGGGAATTAGATCCCACATGCCGCAACTTAATAAAAAGCCCATGAGCCACAACTAAGACCTGCTGCAGCCAAATAAAAAAAGAATTAAAACAAATATTAACCTTTGGGCTGTTGGCAGGCACGGAACATTAAGAAAGTGAAAGTGAAAGTGACAGTTGTGTCCGATTCTTTGCGACCGCATGGACTGTAGCCGCCCAGGCTCCTCTGTCCACGGGATTCTCCAGGCAAGAATACTGGAGTGGGTGGCCCTTTCCTTCCCCAGCGTCTCCCCCATTGCGGGCAGATTCTTTACCATCTGAGCCACCAGGGAAGCCCATAACTTTCAGACAGTGTCTTCAACCAAGTCCAGGTCCCAGGCCCTGGATGGGGGCTCAGTGGATACAAACACTAGTGGTAGAGACACAGAGGTGGCCAGATGGAGAACACGCTGTCAGTCAGCTCTTCTGTGTTTTATTTTGTTTTTAACAAAGATCAAACTCATGCCATCTGCCCATAACCATGTCCCCAAACCAAGAAAGCTGAGTGGGCAAAACTGCCCTTCCTAACTCCACACACCCCCTTTATGGCCACGGACTGCCCTTTCATGACTGGTAGTCCTTTTTTGGGTCCCTGAGGGTGTTCCCTGATTTGGAGGCAGGAGAACAGCAGGGAGGGGAGCACACGGTGCTGTGCCTGGGACTATCCATACCAGGATCTGGAGAGGAAAAACATCCTAAATATCCACAGTTATTGGTGTTTTGTAGCCAGGCTAAGGGCAAGCAGAGGTTGAGCCAGGACTGCCTGGGTGGAGCTTCTTATTGTACAATTCAGCACATTGTTCTGGGGCCCTCGCTGGCTCACCAGAGACGAGTCTTCTTCCAGTAACTACTAAGTGAGACAGCCAAGTTCTCCAGGGACTGAGAGGCAGGTTTTAGAATGGCACTTTGGGGAGCCCTGGGGTCCTGATGATGATGGAGAAAGGGGTATTCCACTTTTGTTCTGTATGTTATGCTTTATTCAGTCTTATTTGTTGGGTCTGAAGGAAATATCATTTGGAAAAAGAACAGAGAGCTTTGCTACTACTGCTACTCCTACTCCTACTACTGGAGAAGGCAGCGGCACCCCACTCCAGTACTCTTGCCTGGAGAATCCCATGGATGCAGAAGCCTGGTGGGCTACAGTCCATGGGGTTGCAAAGAGCTGGACACCACTGAGTGACTAAACCCCAAATTTATTGTTCTTCAAGATAGCAAAACTAAACAGCCTATCATGAACCGTACCATTAGATTTTAAAGCAAACATCAGAACTTCTTATTTTCCAAGTATTTGAAAGGGCTGTGTTTTCTAATTCTATGACTTTTCATCATTAAAAATGATGTGATGGGAGAGCCACAGAAAACTTGTCAGGTAAACAAGTCTTTAATTCCCATAGGAATGAATCATGAACTATTAACCACACACCCTTCTGAGCTCAGAGGGTAAAATTCTTTTTTCCTTAACGTAGCTGATTCAAAGGGAGCCGTTTTTCCTTGGGAGTCATGGCTTTTCTTGTCATAAATCAAATAGCTTTCCCCAGACTCTCTCTGTGGGTGTTGTTACCCCTTCATTTGGGGGGAAGCACTGTGAAAGGAAAGAATGGACTCCTTACCTCCCGGAGAGAGTTCTATTTTGAGATTAACACAGGTTAAGAGGACTACTCCTCTAAATTTGGAAATAGTCTTCCAAGTTCAAATGTAGACCCACACAGCCGGCTTGAAAAAACTTGGGGAAGAGATTGTTAGGAGAGTGTGGATATAGGGGAACTGATAGAATGTCTAGCATTGTTCTTGTCCTGGATGCGGTCTTCTCTCTGTGTTCTTATATCTTCTGGGTTTTTACATCTAGCAAAATTTCAGCCAAGAGGCACAGGCAGAATATTTCCATTTCTGGTATAACTTAATAAGGACACTTATGAATGAAAATATTTGGGGAAATTAATAAACAAACGTTCTAAAATGTTTCCTATTCATTCAGCAGATAGCATTTCCCACAAGGCAATAAGCAGAGGAGGAAATGAACATTTATCGAGTATCTATTATAGTCCAGGCTCTGTGCCAAGAACTTTAAATGCATTATCTCCTTTAATCCTCACAAATGCTATGCAAAATGTTATTTTACAGATTGGAAATTAAAGTTTCAGAGAAGTTACATAACTTTCCCAAAGTCATATATCAGGAGGGTGGTGAAGCCAAGATTCCAATATAGCCTAAATGAAAAGCCCACATTCTTTTCGTTATGCTAAAATTTGTCTTTCCTAAAAAGCATAATGAACTCAACCATAAGAAACCATATGAATTACAGAATCACAAAGAATTAGTTTGATGGAGATTAGGGAAAGTGGGCCAGTATAAGTGGAATAGTGGCTTAGCGGGTGTACTGTGAGGTCAGATAGACCCGAATCTCAGAGTTTTCATTCAGTAGCCTACTGAATTGGGGGCAAGTTACAGACTTTATAGCCTGGGGCTTCCCTCAGAGCTCCATGGGTGAAGAATCTGCTTGCAGAATTCAACCCCGATTTGATTTCTGGGTCAGGAAGATAACTTGGAGAAGCAAATGTCAACCTACTCCAGTATTCTTGCCTGGGAAATCTATGGACAAAGGGGCCTGGCCAGCTACAGTCCATGGGATTGCAAGCTACAGTCCATGGGATTGCAAGAGTCAGATATGACTGTGACTAAACCACCACCACCACAGACTTTATAGGGGTTTTTCTTTTTATGAATTTGTTAATTAATTTATTCATCCACTCATGTTCCTATCCATCTACCCACCTGCTCATCTATTCCCCCATCCACTCATCATTCCTGAGGCTATTTTAAGTAGTCAATGATAGCATGCTAAATAAAATCCTTGGCCATGTATGATACAGAGTGAGTGCTAAGTAATTGCTGGCTACAGTTGTTTTTGCTTTTAAGAATTTGAAGGCTTTGTTTCAACATCCTTACAGAAGTAAAAGCTGGGTTTCAGAGAGTCCCACCTTAATTTCTCAATGACACTGGCTTAAACACTGACAGAATTAGACCTCAGCTCTTTTGAGTTCTGATGTATTCTTACTGTCTTTCCAGGACACAATACATTCACCAGAGGATTTCGAGAGAGTTTTGAAATAGTCATCTTAAAATGATCACGTTTTACAACCCCAATGGAAGAAAATAGTTGAAACCAGGGTTGTTTTTAAGAAATCCAGGGTGTGGACACTGTTAGTAGTTCAATAGGCATAACTTCCTCCTTCTCTTTCTTAACATAATCCCAATTTGGTCCAGGTGTCCACTCCTTCCCCAACTCAAGCAGAGATTCTTCTTAGTCTAAAGCAGTGATCCTCAAACTTTAGAATACATGGCATGTTTGTTAAAACTCAGATTGTTGGACCCTCCCCTCAGCATTTCTGATTCAAGAAAGCTGGAGTGAGGCCAGAGAATTTGCATTTCTAGTAGGTTTTCAGGTTCCCAGCAGCTGGGAACTGCTTAAACTGCTGATCTGGGGACTGTCCTTTGAGAATCATTGGTTTAGGACAATCAGAGTCATTCCCCTGTTCTGGAAATGGCCAAGCTTCCCTGGTAGCTCAGCTGCAAAGAATTGGCCTGCCATGCAGGAGACCCCAGTTGGATCCCTGGTTGGGAAGATCCCCTGGAGAAGGGAATAGCTACCCACTCCAGTATTCTTGCCTGGGAAATCCCGTGAACAGAGGAGTCTGGTGGGATACAGTCCGTGGGGTGGCGAACAGCTGGACATGACTGAGTGACTAAGCATAGCACAGTAAATTGCCCCAGTCAGACTAAAGGCAAAGGAGCGTATCCCTTGGTTGGAAGATTTACTCTTTCTGTTGTAGTTGAATAATGAACAGTTATTGCTGGCACCCATCTTATCATGCTGCTGCTGCTGCTGCTACTAAGTCGCTTCAGTTGTGTTTGACTCTGTGTGACCCTATGGACAGCGGCCCACCAGGCTCCTCTGTCCACAAGATTCTCCAGGCAAGAATACTGGAGTGGGTTGCCATTTCAGTCTCCAAGCATCTTATCATGAGTCTCAGTAAACAGACAGTGGGGCAGATGGCAGAGCAGAGAGAGGGATAGGGCCCAAGACTGGTGAAATCACTGAGACACTGAATTACCCAAGTCGGAGACTTGATCTTCCTCTGTACCTCCTGGCATGTGAGGTTACACAAATTTCCTTGTTTAAGCAACTTCAAATCACAGCGTCTGTTACTTTCTCCATGCTTAACCACTTGATGTCAGATATATGCCTAAAACTCATTAAAAATGATCCTAAATGCATTTGAAATCCTTAACATTTTAATTTACTCAATTTTTCCCTCTTCCAAATAACTGACAACTTTATCTTTCATTAATGAGATAATACATATGTAAAGACAAATCTATTTCTATGCTTTAAATGGCAGAAAGTGCTCAATAAAAGCACGACCCTATTCTTAAGGCTTTCATGATATACTGTGGGCAGGAAAGACAATTCTCCTTCACAAGATTTGATGTGATTAGTTAATAGTTGTCAGAGAGAAACAAACTCTGGTACATCCCTAAATTAGGAAACACTTGAGATTCTCAGAGAAGATAAATTTCTTCTAAGGAAGCTTAGAAGATTATTCACATAATCTTAACAATTGCAGTTTGTTAGAACCTCCATTCTGTTTATAAGCTGAGGTAGGAGCAGAAGTGAAATGAATGACTTCAAATCTCCTTCATGTTTTATGTTATTACTGTAATTACAACTATGGTAAGAATATTAAAAATAAAAAAGCAAAATCTCAGCAAACTAGCTCTTCCTTCTGACATCACAGAACTGGAAAAAAAAAATATATATATATATTTATCCAGTTTATTTCTTCCTTGTAGAAACATGCCATTCATTGCTTGTGACTCTAAGCAAACAATATTTTTATCTGTGATTGTGATACATTTCCATAAGATTTCTTTGTGTGAAGGCTCATTTTATTGTGGCTTAATCATTCAGCTCTACTTCAGAAAACGTATGTTACCCAGTGACAGAGCCCATCTAAGTCTTTAAGTTATTTTGAAGCGGAGCAATAGCAAGTTTTTTTTTTTTATTTAATAGGAAGTTTTGAGTTTTTCTGTTTCCTTTAAACCAGAGATCATGAGGAATAGTAATAATAACCTCTGTTGCTACTTATTCTATGTCAGGCATTGCATCATTTATAGGGACTAGCTCATTTTATTTAATCATGAATTCGTTCAACAAACATTTGTGGAACACTTAATATTTGCCAATCTGGTGCCGTATACTATATAGAGACCATTTTCAGCTAGATTTTTCATCAGGTTGGAAAAAGAGTAGTGGTCTGACTTCAAATCCTAGGGTAAGAGCCCTGTTTCCCAGGAAGTAGAAAGAGATGAGGATGATATAAATCATGTTTTTTCTTTCTTTCTTTTGGCTGTGTCCCATGGCTTGTGGGACTGAACTCATGCCGCCTTGCAGTGGAGCAGTGAAAGAACAGAGTTCTAACCACTGGAATGCCCTTGTCCCTGAGTTTCTGTTCCCAGCATGATAGACTATGTTTTCCGAAGTTTGTTCCTTGATATTTCCATAAGAAGATGATAATAGGAGTGATTTTTAAAAGTTCCATGACCAAGAATCTTGTGGGGGAAATGTGGCGACTCAATCATTAAACAGATTTCTTTTAGAGGAGTTCTTAGTACCTTTAACATGCTTTGGGGCTTTCCAAAGAGGTGCCACGTTTTGCATTATTTCTCAAACTTATTTGATGATAATGTCCCCAAACCTGTACTCCCACTAAAGGCACAGTGTTCAGCCTCCTTGGCACACACTTTATAAAAAACTCTTGTAAGTTATTTCTGCTTTTAAAAGTTTCTTCAT
This sequence comes from Neotragus moschatus, assembly GCA_006410615.1. Lineage (NCBI taxonomy): Eukaryota > Metazoa > Chordata > Mammalia > Artiodactyla > Bovidae > Neotragus > Neotragus moschatus. The sequence continues at coordinate 20,309 of SJYA01000748.1, forward strand.
TTCTCTTTCTAACTTCAAATAAGAGTTTTCTCATTCCTCCTTCTACTTCAAATCTCTCTAGTGCTCTCAAAGTTCCAGGTTTTTTCCTCCACAAGTGCAAACTCCCCCACCACCCTGACAATCTTACATGTCTCCAATACTTCTAGTTTTTCAGAACTCACAGACATTTCTAGTAAAATCTGAGATATCTATGAAAGACATTTAGCCTCTCAAATTTCTTCATTCCTGGATGCTTTCGTGGCCTCAATCCACAAAGAGTGGGGAAGGAAGGAAGAAGAGGACATAGGGGAAAGGTTATAATCAGAAAGGCTAAAAAAACTGTAAATTTCAGTAAATAGATGAAACTTGGCACAGCCCTTCTGAAAAACTGCCAACTCCTGACTGAAACTAAAATGTATAAAAATTAGAGTTATGCATTGCGTTTATCTTGGAAGCAAAGTGAGAGAGAAAACTTGGAAACTGCCTGCTTAATCTGGTCAAGTTTCAAAGCCAAGTCCAATAATTCTTGTTGGAGAAGATGGGGAGAGGGAAGGGATGGTCTTTGGAACCTGGACCATGTAATTTGTCATTTATGTTAGCCAAATAACTTAACCATTTCCCTATCTGGATTTCTTCTGTGTGAAGTATGAGACTGCATGTTGCTGTGAGTTGCTGCACTGGTAAAGTCCACTTGAAAAACAACAGTGTTTGTAAAAATCTATAATGGAAAAGAATCTGAAAAAGAATATATAATATTTATGTATATATAGACATATATATCGGAGAAGGCAATGGCGACCTTGCCTGNTCCTCTGTCCACAAGATTCTCCAGGCAAGAATACTGGAGTGGGTTGCCATTTCAGTCTCCAAGCATCTTATCATGAGTCTCAGTAAACAGACAGTGGGGCAGATGGCAGAGCAGAGAGAGGGATAGGGCCCAAGACTGGTGAAATCACTGAGACACTGAATTACCCAAGTCGGAGACTTGATCTTCCTCTGTACCTCCTGGCATGTGAGGTTACACAAATTTCCTTGTTTAAGCAACTTCAAATCACAGCGTCTGTTACTTTCTCCATGCTTAACCACTTGATGTCAGATATATGCCTAAAACTCATTAAAAATGATCCTAAATGCATTTGAAATCCTTAACATTTTAATTTACTCAATTTTTCCCTCTTCCAAATAACTGACAACTTTATCTTTCATTAATGAGATAATACATATGTAAAGACAAATCTATTTCTATGCTTTAAATGGCAGAAAGTGCTCAATAAAAGCACGACCCTATTCTTAAGGCTTTCATGATATACTGTGGGCAGGAAAGACAATTCTCCTTCACAAGATTTGATGTGATTAGTTAATAGTTGTCAGAGAGAAACAAACTCTGGTACATCCCTAAATTAGGAAACACTTGAGATTCTCAGAGAAGATAAATTTCTTCTAAGGAAGCTTAGAAGATTATTCACATAATCTTAACAATTGCAGTTTGTTAGAACCTCCATTCTGTTTATAAGCTGAGGTAGGAGCAGAAGTGAAATGAATGACTTCAAATCTCCTTCATGTTTTATGTTATTACTGTAATTACAACTATGGTAAGAATATTAAAAATAAAAAAGCAAAATCTCAGCAAACTAGCTCTTCCTTCTGACATCACAGAACTGGAAAAAAAAAATATATATATATATTTATCCAGTTTATTTCTTCCTTGTAGAAACATGCCATTCATTGCTTGTGACTCTAAGCAAACAATATTTTTATCTGTGATTGTGATACATTTCCATAAGATTTCTTTGTGTGAAGGCTCATTTTATTGTGGCTTAATCATTCAGCTCTACTTCAGAAAACGTATGTTACCCAGTGACAGAGCCCATCTAAGTCTTTAAGTTATTTTGAAGCGGAGCAATAGCAAGTTTTTTTTTTTTATTTAATAGGAAGTTTTGAGTTTTTCTGTTTCCTTTAAACCAGAGATCATGAGGAATAGTAATAATAACCTCTGTTGCTACTTATTCTATGTCAGGCATTGCATCATTTATAGGGACTAGCTCATTTTATTTAATCATGAATTCGTTCAACAAACATTTGTGGAACACTTAATATTTGCCAATCTGGTGCCGTATACTATATAGAGACCATTTTCAGCTAGATTTTTCATCAGGTTGGAAAAAGAGTAGTGGTCTGACTTCAAATCCTAGGGTAAGAGCCCTGTTTCCCAGGAAGTAGAAAGAGATGAGGATGATATAAATCATGTTTTTTCTTTCTTTCTTTTGGCTGTGTCCCATGGCTTGTGGGACTGAACTCATGCCGCCTTGCAGTGGAGCAGTGAAAGAACAGAGTTCTAACCACTGGAATGCCCTTGTCCCTGAGTTTCTGTTCCCAGCATGATAGACTATGTTTTCCGAAGTTTGTTCCTTGATATTTCCATAAGAAGATGATAATAGGAGTGATTTTTAAAAGTTCCATGACCAAGAATCTTGTGGGGGAAATGTGGCGACTCAATCATTAAACAGATTTCTTTTAGAGGAGTTCTTAGTACCTTTAACATGCTTTGGGGCTTTCCAAAGAGGTGCCACGTTTTGCATTATTTCTCAAACTTATTTGATGATAATGTCCCCAAACCTGTACTCCCACTAAAGGCACAGTGTTCAGCCTCCTTGGCACACACTTTATAAAAAACTCTTGTAAGTTATTTCTGCTTTTAAAAGTTTCTTCATTTCTCTTTCTAACTTCAAATAAGAGTTTTCTCATTCCTCCTTCTACTTCAAATCTCTCTAGTGCTCTCAAAGTTCCAGGTTTTTTCCTCCACAAGTGCAAACTCCCCCACCACCCTGACAATCTTACATGTCTCCAATACTTCTAGTTTTTCAGAACTCACAGACATTTCTAGTAAAATCTGAGATATCTATGAAAGACATTTAGCCTCTCAAATTTCTTCATTCCTGGATGCTTTCGTGGCCTCAATCCACAAAGAGTGGGGAAGGAAGGAAGAAGAGGACATAGGGGAAAGGTTATAATCAGAAAGGCTAAAAAAACTGTAAATTTCAGTAAATAGATGAAACTTGGCACAGCCCTTCTGAAAAACTGCCAACTCCTGACTGAAACTAAAATGTATAAAAATTAGAGTTATGCATTGCGTTTATCTTGGAAGCAAAGTGAGAGAGAAAACTTGGAAACTGCCTGCTTAATCTGGTCAAGTTTCAAAGCCAAGTCCAATAATTCTTGTTGGAGAAGATGGGGAGAGGGAAGGGATGGTCTTTGGAACCTGGACCATGTAATTTGTCATTTATGTTAGCCAAATAACTTAACCATTTCCCTATCTGGATTTCTTCTGTGTGAAGTATGAGACTGCATGTTGCTGTGAGTTGCTGCACTGGTAAAGTCCACTTGAAAAACAACAGTGTTTGTAAAAATCTATAATGGAAAAGAATCTGAAAAAGAATATATAATATTTATGTATATATAGACATATATATCGGAGAAGGCAATGGCGACCTTGCCTGGAGAGTCCCATGGGTAGAGGAGCCTGATAGGCTGCAGTCCATGGGGTCGCTAAGAGTCGGACATGACTGAGCGACTTCACTTTGACTCTTCACTTTCATGCATTGGAGAAGGAAATGGCAACCCACTCCAGTGTTCTTGCCTGGAGAATCCCAGGGACGGAAGAGCCTAGTGGGCTGCTGTCTATGGGGTTGCACAGAGTCGGACATGACTGAAGCGACTTAGCAGCAGCAGCAGCAGCAGCAGCAGACATATATATACATACCACATATATGAAACGAACATAATATGGTAAATCAACTACAGTTCAATAAGTAGGAAAATAATTATGGAAGTAATAAAAAAAAGGAAACCTCTTAACCCTGTGTACCTTTCTCTCCTTCAGATAAATACATCCATCAGATCTCATCGTTCTCCAGAAATGAGAAAGAGTAATAGCTAGCATCAGGTGGGGAGAGGGGAGACATAGGGAGTTGTGTAATTCATAACTTTCTTTTTTGAAGAGAAACTTTTCGTGTGAGCCAGGATCCTGGAAGAAAAGTGAATTCTCCATTCAAAGTTGTTCAGTGGAAGAGGTTTTAGTAAAAGGAGTATTTACAGTGATGAGGGCAAGGTTAAGGGAGCCAGCAAATGTGATAAGGTACCCAGGACTAGTGACGGGGGAAGCTATCACCGTTAGTAGGTCTGAGGGGGCAGAGAGAGTACAGGTGCCCATAGAAGCTGGACTTGTGGACCCAGCACATCAAAGCAGGAAGGAGTAGGGGAAAAACACACTCCATCTCATTCCGCTCTCAGTTCTCCTGCAGGTTATCTCGTACTGGCCAAACCCAGACAGAACCAGAGAGCAAAATAGTGCAGGAGATGCAACGTGAGTAGTGAGAGCCTCTCTGAAAACACAGCACACAAGGGTCTGGGGGTAAAATGGAGAATAACCAGGCATCTCTCCCCACAATCTAACTTCTGGGTAAAAACTTGGAGCAAAACCCCAGTATATCAGATAAAGGAACATTTTACTTTTAGCTCTGAGTCCAATCCCTTCATTTTATAGATAAGAAAACTGATACCCACAGAGCTTGTTCAAAGCCACACAAGATCACTATGAGGTTTCAGTCCAGTCCTGCCTTCTAATTCCACAATGCAGCTTTTTTGCCTGGCCACTTTGCATTCTTCAGACCCTCTGGGCCTACTCATTATCTTATTTCTCCCTCAAAATTTAGTTTCTCAGTTCTCCTGTGTCTTCTGGAGAAGGAAGGGAGAGATGAAGATTTCATCTCTGGGCAGATATATGCCACCAACACTAGGTTATTCACCTGGATAAAGTGCAAATTGCATAGAATTGAAAATGTGATTATATTTAAGCTCAACTATAGGCCCTTGGGTAAGCTGGGTGGCTAAGAAAAACCTGGCTCACCTGGTCAACTTGTCCTTCCAAATGCACTGTCAGTGTTCTAGAGAGATCTAAATGGGTAATTAAGGTGGCCAAAATGCCAGGTCTGTTTTTAGGTTCAGTGGCAGGGAATTCAGGCCACTTAAGTTTCAATACTTCAGGGTCAGCCTTAGGGAAAATTGGGAAATGGTTGACCTTTGCCTTAAGTTGCTTCATGCTCACTTCCCTTTCCCAGGTTGCTTCCTCCCCTTTACTCCTGATCAAAAACTAGTTACCAGCTAAGTCAGGAGCTGGTCTACCTGTTCCCTTAAATGTTCTGGAGTTTCAGACTGTCTTGGCCTTTGGGGCCGGTTTTGTCCTTTAGGGTTTTCCTTTCAGTGATTCTTCAGCAGATCTGCTAAACAAAGGTGTGTCTAACTGTTCCAGGTTGTTACGTAGCCTGTTCACGTGTTACTCTTCCCGAATACTCTCCCCACATTCTCATTCCTCACCACTCTTTGCACATAGACAGCATCCCAATTGTAAACAGAGCCTACACTGGTAAGAGTTCCCCACATGGCACAGTGGGAAAGTATCTGGCTGCTAATCCCTGGGTCAGAAAGATCCCCTGAGAAGGAAATGGCAACTCACTCCAATATTCTTGCCTGGGAAATCACAGGGACAGAGGAACCTGGTGGGCTTCAGTCCACGGGGTCCCAAGAGTCAGACACAACTGAGCAACCGAACATGGACATGCAGAGTGGCACATTCATGCACTCAAGTCAACCTGTGACAGGCAGCTGGGAAAGGTCATCTAGTACCCCCTTTTGACTGAGGTGCAGAGGAAAATAATTTGCAGTCTCTTTTTCTAGAACAGAAAAGAGCTTCTCACCAGCCCCTATTGCTAGCTCTGGAAGGAATTGGCAGGTGGGATTTGAAGCCAGATAAACTTTTCCTTGGCCTTCCAAAAACCTCCTGTTCCCAGAGGTTCACTCACATTTTTAGAGAACCTGTCCGGTGAGTCAGTCAAATAAAGATCTTTCTAGGAGATTTTTATTTCTCAGTACCATGAAACACCTGTCAAAGTTCACTTTTCCTTTGCTCATGAGGCCTGGTATAATAGGTATCAATATTAATAATCATCTGATTTTATGGCTGATAGGTTAAATTATTTCATTGTGGGAACGGTCATCAATTATCTTCAAGCTGTAAAATTTGAAAAGCCAGCTGGTTTTCACTGTTTATACTCAACTCCTTTCCTCTTTCCCTGCCCCTTCTGGCATATTCTTCTTCCAGTAATGTTCTCCCTGGAATGTCAGAGAAAACACACTGGAGCTAAGCCAGCAGATCGGACCAGAAATAACCTAGTCCAGAAAAACCTCTCACCATCATCTTCTGAACACGTGATTGGAGGCAACTAGCACATGTAGTCTCAGATTCAGAGTAGGGACTCAATGAATACTTGTCAATCTTGCAACTAGTCAACAGACAGGGCCTGGAGATCTGATGCATGGTATGGGGAATATAGACAACAGTATTGTATCATAATCATCCAACTTGCTAAGTCTAGATCTAAATTATTTCAACAGCAAGAAAGAAAGAATAATTATGTGACATGAGAGAGGTGCTAACTATAGCTACAATGGTAATCACATTACAATATAAAAATGTATCAAATCAACATGTTATACAACTTAAATTTACAATGTTATTTGTCAAATATGTGCTTCCCAGGTGGCAGTAGTGGTAAAGAACCCACCTTCCAATGTAGGAGACGTAAGATATGTGGGTTTGATCCCTGGGTCGGGAAGATCCCCTGGATGGCAACCCATTCCAATAATCTTGCCTGGAAAACCCTGTAGATAAAGGAGCCTGACAGGCCATGGTCTATGGGGTCACAAAGAGTCGGACATGACTGAAGCCACTTAGCATACACCCACACGTCAAACATATCTGAACTGAAAAAAGATTTTTGATTCTGAATCCAAATTTGACTGAGCAGTGATTTGCAATGAAACAGACAGGCAGAGATTCTTTAAAACTGCTGAACATGGAGAGGTCTGCATTAGGTATTCAGGAGATGCAAATTAAAACCACAATGAGATACCATTATCTATCTGCTAGAATAGCTAGAACTTAAAAGACTGGTAATACAAATATTGACAAGGATGTGGCACAACTGGAATTCTCATATTCCGCTGCTAGATATGTAAACGATACATTTACTTAGGAAAATGATTTGATAGTGTCACGGTAAAGGCGAGCATAAGCTGACCCTATAACCAGAAGTTCCTTTCCTGGGTATTTACCACAAAAGAACATACACTTGTGCTTTGAGAGTCACATAGTATAAGAATGCTCCCAGCAGCATTATTTGTAATAGCCTCCCACTTTCTGTGCTGCTGTGCTTAGTCACTCAGTTGTGTCTGACTCTTTGTGACCCCATGGACTATAGCTCACCAGGCTCCTCTGTCCATGTGGATTCTCCAGTCAAGAATACTGGAGAGGGTGCCATGTCCTCCTCCAGGGGATCTTCCCAACCCAGGGATTGAACACAGGTGTCCCATATTGCAAGCAAATTCTTTACCATCTGAGCCACCAGGAAAGCCCAAGAATACTGGAGTGGATAGCCTATCCCTTCTCCAGGAGAACTTTCTGACCTAGGAATCAAACTGGGGTCTCCTGCATTGCATGCGGACATTTTTATCAGCTGAGCTACCAGGGAAGCCCACCTTCTGACAACTACCCAAATGTCCATCAGCTGCAGAATTCTCAGATACGTTTTGACATATTCATATAGTAGAATGCCATATAGCAATGAGAATGAATAAGCTATAATTACAACAAGAAACACAGATGGAACCCACAGACAAGATGGAGAGGAAAAAAAAAAAAGCCAGACTCCAGAGTATAGATTCTGTATGATTCCATTTATATCAAATTTAATAAGCAGACGTAGCTACATTAAAGTAATAGGAGTCAAAACGGAGGTTATCCATCTAATTCCAGTCAGAATGGCTGCTATCAAAAAGTCTAGAAACAATAAATGCTGGAGAATGTGTGGAGAAAAACGAGCCCTCTTACACTGTTGGTGGGAATGCAAACTAGTACAGCCGCTATGGAGAACAATGTGGAGAATCCTTAAAAACTGGAAATAGAACTGCCATACTACCCAGCAATCCCACTGCTGGGCATACACACCAAGGAAACCAGAATTGAAAGAGACACGCGTACCCCAGTGTTCATCGCAGCACTGTTTATAATAGCCAGGACATGGAAGCAACCTAGATGTCCATCAGCAGATGAATGGATAAGAAAGCTGTGGTACATATACACAATGGAGTATTACTCAGCCATTAAAAAGAATGCATTTGAATCAGTTCTAATGAATTGGTGGATGAAACTGGAGCCTATTATACAGAGTGAAGTAAGCCAGAAAGAAAAACACCAATACAATATACTAACACATATATATGGAATTTAGAAAGATGGTAATGATGAACCTATATGTGAGACAGCAAAAGAGACACAGATATAAAGAACAGTCTTTTGGACTCTGGGAGAAGGCAAGGGTGGGATGATTTGAGAGGGTAGTGTTGAAATGTGTATATTATCACATGTGAAGTGGATCCCTGGTGCAGGTTTGATGCATTAGACAGGGTGCTCAGGGCTGATGCACTGGGGTGGCCCTGGGGGATGGCATGGGGAGGAAGGTGGGAGGGAGGTTCAGGATGGGGAACACATGTGCACCCATAGCTGATTCACTACAGTAAAAACCACTACAATACTGTAATTAGCCTCCAATTAAAATAAATAAATTAATTTTTTTTTANTATGACCCAGCAATCCCACTGCTGGGCATACACACCAAGGAAACCAGAATTGAAAGAGACACGCGTACCCCAGTGTTCATCGCAGCACTGTTTATAATAGCCAGGACATGGAAGCAACCTAGATGTCCATCAGCAGATGAATGGATAAGAAAGCTGTGGTACATATACACAATGGAGTATTACTCAGCCATTAAAAAGAATGCATTTGAATCAGTTCTAATGAATTGGTGGATGAAACTGGAGCCTATTATACAGAGTGAAGTAAGCCAGAAAGAAAAACACCAATACAATATACTAACACATATATATGGAATTTAGAAAGATGGTAATGATGAACCTATATGTGAGACAGCAAAAGAGACACAGATATAAAGAACAGTCTTTTGGACTCTGGGAGAAGGCAAGGGTGGGATGATTTGAGAGGGTAGTGTTGAAATGTGTATATTATCACATGTGAAGTGGATCCCTGGTGCAGGTTTGATGCATTAGACAGGGTGCTCAGGGCTGATGCACTGGGGTGGCCCTGGGGGATGGCATGGGGAGGAAGGTGGGAGGGAGGTTCAGGATGGGGAACACATGTGCACCCATAGCTGATTCACTACAGTAAAAACCACTACAATACTGTAATTAGCCTCCAATTAAAATAAATAAATTAATTTTTTTTTAAAGGAGGTTATCTTTGGGAAGGAAGGAGTGAGTGGTGATTGGGAGCAGGCCCATGGGAGCTTCTGAATTGTTGTCAGTTTTTTTGACCTGGATCAGTGGTTGCATTGTTCATCTATGACAATCCACTGAGGCAATGTATTTTTGTTTTCTGTTTTTCTATATGTATGTTATACCTCAATTAAAGCAAAATTGCAATGCAGAGCTGGCAGGACTGGTCCAAGTCAACATATCCCATCCCTCCTTGACTCCTTTAGCATATTTTATTTTCATCAATGATCCTGATTCTTCTCATCTCCACATAACATCTTACTGCCCATGGAGCTTCCTAGATACTGTCCCAGTCTCACATATCTACATTCCTGCCATCTGTCCTCCCCATTGTTTTTCATAATGCCTTGCTTTGTCTTAGAGATAGGATAAAATAATATCTATGTTTTTGGTTGTGCCCTGGGGCTTAAAACAATCTTAGTTCCCCAACCAGGGATTGGCCCAGGCCATTTGCAGTGAGTGTGCAAGTCCTAGATGGTAAAGAATCTGCCTGTAATGCAGGAGACCTGGGTTCAATCCCTCGGTTGGGAAGATCCTCTGGAGGAGGGCATGGCAACCCACTCCAATATTCTTGCAGATTCCTAACAACTGGACTTCGTCAGGGAATTCCCAATCTCTGCTAAGTTTTTTTTTTTTTTTTTAACCATTACATATTTTCAGTTCAGTTCAGTCATTCAGTCGTGTCCGACTCTTTGTGACCCCATGAATCGCAGCACACCAGGCTTCCCTGTCCATCACCAACTCCCGGAGTTCACCCAGACTCATGCCCATTGAGTCCGTGATGCCATCCAGCCATCTCATCCTCTGTCGTCCCCTTCTCCTCCTGCTCCCAATCCCTCCCTGCATCAGAGTCTTTTCCAATGAGTCAGCTCTTCACATGAGGTGGCCAAAGTACTGGAGTTTCAGCTTTAGCATCTTATAAGGCAATGGCACCCCACTCCAGTACTCTTGCCTAGAAAATCCCATGGATGGAGGAGTCTGGTAGACTGCAGTCCATGGGTCGCTAAGAGTCGGACATGGCTGCAGTCACCATCTGCAGTGAGTTTGCAGTGATTTTACATATTTTATTTCTGTTTAATTAAGACATTTGTACTTTAACAGAGACAATGGCCAATGACAAACTAGAATGCATTCATAGGAAGACAAGCTAGTTGAAGAATTAAATTGAATATTTATTGAACAAATGCAGAATAAATGAACTAGGAGGTGAAGTGGTTTTAACCTAAAGATACAATGAAGTGAAGTGTGAAGTGCTAGTCGTTCAGTTGTGTCCAACTCTTTGCAACTCCATGGACTGTATCCCACCAGGCTTCTCTGTTCATGGAATTTTCTAGGCAAGAATACTGAAGTGGATTGCCATTCCCTTCTCCAGGGGATCTTCCTGACCTAGGGATCAAACCCGGGTTTCCTGAATTGCAGGGAGATTCTTTACTGTCTGATCCACCAGGGAAGCCTGAAGATACAATAAACAACGTCAAATATTCATAGGGCTGTCACACAAAAAATGAAAAACTTGTTCAGTGTCTCTCCCAAGGGCAGAACTTGACCCAAGGGATAGATATAAGCAGTCAATAGGCTGCAGGACAGCTGTACAAAGTGTATCACTTAATAGCTTCTTTCCCAAATAATGCATTCCACCCGTACATTTTCCTTCTTCTGAAAGGAAACAATACAAATGAATATTTCCCATGAATGTCTTAAGCTCATTCTCATGGCAAGTCCTCCACTGCCAGCAATGGATGTGGTCACACTCCAGGAAAGAAATCTAAAGTTAACAAACTGTTTTACTAAGGAAATGATCTTTTCTTCCTCAGCTCTCAGTATTTTATATTTGTGATTCTCAGGAGGTGAGAGGAAAAGAGCATATTCTCCAAAGAGGATGAATTAGGGTCCTCAGCAATTCAGATACTGCCCCTGGGGACAGTCCTCCTCAAACTGTCAGTACAGCTATCAACCTATGGTACAGATGGGAGTGTGCTGTGCGCTGGGGCAGAAAAAAGCAACTGACAACCGCTGTTTTACACAAAGCAGGAAGGCAGTATTTTATGAGTCAGTAGGAAATATAAACTGACTGCATAATACTGATGGGCTCCATCAAAATTGTCAGCTATTAAAAAATGAGAGTTGTTTCAACAACCATTATAATTTAGTTTATATTATATATATATATATAATATAGGTATTTTATCAAATATTTAGGAATGCTAAGGTGCTTAATCCAGCTGATAAAATTGAAAATAAACACTTTACGTTTCTCTGTTTGTCGGTATTCAGGATTTGGAAGGTGGATCTTGAACTCAGAATGATAAATGATAAGGAAAGCCACATAGTTGGTGAGTCAGGCTAACTGCTGCCCACTGGGAATGTGTGGAACAGGGGCAGGCTGTGATAAGGGAATAAACCTGTTAAAGGAAATATCCAGGGCTCCCGCAAGTGGCTTTTTTGGCATGACCATCCTTGTGGTGGAATCAGCTTGCCATCCTTCTCTAATATACCTTTCACAGCCTCTTCCACTCGAAGTCCAACAAAGGTTGCAAAATAGCAGGTGATGACGCTAGATGTATATGTTTAAGAGACCAGGGAGAAGGCTCCTCTCCAGGTTGCGTCTCTAAGCACTTCCATGATTGGCTGGACCATCTCAGACCACTGGTCATCTTGGATGGTGGAATAGATTCTGGAGAAATCTCTCTGCCAAATTCTTTGTCCTACTGACCAAGTTCAGAATTTGCATGTAGTATCCTTTTTCAAAAGTTTCCTGCATTATTCACGTTTTTATGGAGCAGATATAAACTTAGAAGCTGATCATACACTGGGGGTGTAACAATTTCCCCTGGAGCCTCAAGCTCCTAGTTCTCCCACTAATCTAGCAACTTTCTGAAACTGAAGGAACTTGCCACCATGACTGCCACTGGCATTTTCCTGGCTGGTCCTGCCGCCGTACCACCCTACAGAGCNATTTCCCATGAATGTCTTAAGCTCATTCTCATGGCAAGTCCTCCACTGCCAGCAATGGATGTGGTCACACTCCAGGAAAGAAATCTAAAGTTAACAAACTGTTTTACTAAGGAAATGATCTTTTCTTCCTCAGCTCTCAGTATTTTATATTTGTGATTCTCAGGAGGTGAGAGGAAAAGAGCATATTCTCCAAAGAGGATGAATTAGGGTCCTCAGCAATTCAGATACTGCCCCTGGGGACAGTCCTCCTCAAACTGTCAGTACAGCTATCAACCTATGGTACAGATGGGAGTGTGCTGTGCGCTGGGGCAGAAAAAAGCAACTGACAACCGCTGTTTTACACAAAGCAGGAAGGCAGTATTTTATGAGTCAGTAGGAAATATAAACTGACTGCATAATACTGATGGGCTCCATCAAAATTGTCAGCTATTAAAAAATGAGAGTTGTTTCAACAACCATTATAATTTAGTTTATATTATATATATATATATAATATAGGTATTTTATCAAATATTTAGGAATGCTAAGGTGCTTAATCCAGCTGATAAAATTGAAAATAAACACTTTACGTTTCTCTGTTTGTCGGTATTCAGGATTTGGAAGGTGGATCTTGAACTCAGAATGATAAATGATAAGGAAAGCCACATAGTTGGTGAGTCAGGCTAACTGCTGCCCACTGGGAATGTGTGGAACAGGGGCAGGCTGTGATAAGGGAATAAACCTGTTAAAGGAAATATCCAGGGCTCCCGCAAGTGGCTTTTTTGGCATGACCATCCTTGTGGTGGAATCAGCTTGCCATCCTTCTCTAATATACCTTTCACAGCCTCTTCCACTCGAAGTCCAACAAAGGTTGCAAAATAGCAGGTGATGACGATAGATGTATATGTTTAAGAGACCAGGGAGAAGGCTCCTCTCCAGGTTGCGTCTCTAAGCACTTCCATGATTGGCTGGACCATCTCAGACCACTGGTCATCTTGGATGGTGGAATAGATTCTGGAGAAATCTCTCTGCCAAATTCTTTGTCCTACTGACCAAGTTCAGAATTTGCATGTAGTATCCTTTTTCAAAAGTTTCCTGCATTATTCACGTTTTTATGGAGCAGATATAAACTTAGAAGCTGATCATACACTGGGGGTGTAACAATTTCCCCTGGAGCCTCAAGCTCCTAGTTCTCCCACTAATCTAGCAACTTTCTGAAACTGAAGGAACTTGCCACCATGACTGCCACTGGCATTTTCCTGGCTGGTCCTGCCGCCGTACCACCCTACAGAGCCAGACCCCAAACTCTGCTAATTTATTTGTGACTAATGTGATTTCTTCTCTTCCTGGTGTAATTCAAATTTGAAAAAAATCCTTGAGAGTGTCTGTAAGGGTTAGTATCATGATTCAAACCATAGAGGTAGAGGTTTTGGGGGATGATACCCTTTAAAAGACACAAGGGTGCTGGGCCTGGACATGTGTCCCACGCCTGTGCTGAGGACCTGCCTCGAGTAAACAGAGAAGTCTAGAGAAGGTGTTCCTTGCTTTTGCTGACATAATGGGTATCAAGAGAGAACAGCTTGACAGAGGACTGAGTCACTTTAATATGATGGTGGAGGAAAAGAGGGTGAAGGGCTTGTCCTTACTGAACACTGGTTATGATGCAGAATTTGCTCACTGGAACTTTTTTTTTTTTGGCACAAATATCAGGGTGTGGTGATAGTGACTAAGTAAATGAGGGCAAAGTTGAAAAATAGAAGTATTATTCTTATACTGGACTCTCTTAACTCAAGAATTACAGACCAGAGTGAACGGGCTGGCAAAACTCTTTGGGGATGCGCCGCTTCCTGCTCTCTTTGTTATCCTTCTTGCAGCTGGGCTTCGACTTCCCAGACTCATCTACTCTTCAGCTAGTACTTGTGCTTCTTAAATTGCTTTGAGGGTACCACTGGGCAAGGGAACCAAGAAAGTGTGTGGCTCTATTGATGGCTCTGTTCTCTGGGTGAGAGATTAACACATGAGAAACAGTTTGGGAACAAAATTGTTCCATCAATTGTCCAACAATTGATACACAATGAAGTGTTAGACTGAATACAACTGAAATACGGATCTGATGAATGCAGTAGGCTGAAAAGCAGAGAAATCAGGTTTCCAGTTGATGTATGGACATGTGGATAGGTGTGAAAACCTGAAAAAGATTTATCAACCAAACGGAGACAGAGGATGAAAACTCCTGTCTTTTCGGGTTCTCCTTTATTCTGTGTTCTGAAGTTCCTCTTTACTATTGTGGGTCACCCAAAGATGGCACAACACCTTTCCACTTCCTCTGGGAGCTGTGTTTGTCACAGTTGTCTATATATTTTCTGTGTTTTCTGGGACCTCACCTGGAAAAGAAAATCTGCATACGAGTTTATGCATCTCTATTAAATAAGCACTGATGGGGTCTTTTGCTTGTCAGCAATAACAAGAGCTTCTCTGAGGGATTTATGAGTGCACTTTAAAGAATTTTGAATAATTCATTGGCTAAGAGTAAAAGAAAAAGTGTTTAACCGAGATTTGCTTGGGCAGAATTAACAAAAAGTGATGTCCAGTCTGCTGCCTCTTTACTGTAAAAATAATGTACATTTTTTTTTGGTTGCAAAAGTAACACTTGCTTATTATAGAACATTTGGTAAATTAAAAGCATATGTGAAGAAGAAAATAAAATTCAGTCATAATTTCTCCATGCCTACCTGTCCCTGACATATCTCCCAGACATGAATGAACATTTGCACAATTGTGACTATGTCATATTGGAGTTTTGTACTCATCTTTTTCCCATGTCATAAAATACTTTTCAGAAACATGATTTATAAAACCTGCAAAACAAGACCCCCTCAACAATAATTCTTCTAGAAAACACTGGTTAATAAAATGCCTTAGAAGATACATGTGGATATTTTTTATTTCTAATCACTTGAGGGTAGTAGTTAGTAGTTAGGCTTTCCACCTCTATCCATAAGACTTTTTAGAGATATGAACAAGATTGGCCCTACTGCTAAAAGATAAGAGAAAAAAAAGATTTTTCCCCTTAAAATATCTGTTACAAAGGTATTGAAATTTGAGCTTATGATTTTTTTTTAAGCTATAGAGAATATTGTTTTCTTTCTAGGATGTTAGTCCTAGAAAAACCTGGAACCAACCTTGGAGGATAAAATTCTCTTTGCAAAATGCAGTTGATCCAGCTTCTTTCACTTGATCCATGATTCTGGAAGTCTGCTTATTGGTTTATACAAGCATGGCAGGTCCCACAATTTACTTAGAATATCCTAGGTGATGCAGAGGGGAACCTTGTAGGACTCTGGAAACAGCTGCAGTTGGTTCTTACAGATGCTGAACGCAAACACTGGAAACTGGAGTGACTCAGGGCAGCAGTGGAAAATGGGTTATTTCATTGTTCCCTCAATAGCAGAATTTCATTGGCCCCCATCTTTATTATGGTGACGTGTTCCACTTGGTCTCTATTTCTACTACTCCTTTGTTACCAATTACTCCATCCCCTACTTTGTACGTCTCTTGTCTCGCTGATGGCTTCAGTTTACTCAAAACTTGCCCCTCTCAAGGCTTCTCAGGGCTTCTTTCTACACCGAGCTTCTGCACCCACCACATGATTGATTTTCTCTTCCCATTTCCAGTTCATATTCTTGAAAGAGAACGGGCTTAGGTAGTCACCGCCACCCCTGTTTGGGTGGAGTGTTCACATCATTAGGCCTGGCTTCCCTTGACTAGCATGGTTCTAAGAAGCGGGGTTGTGTGGCGTAGATCATGCTTGTGGCCCCTGCTGGAGGCACTCAGAAGGGGAATCTGGCATGGCACAGCAAGACAGAATGAGCTCTCAGCACATTCTTTTTGTTTTAAATTAAAAAAAAAAAATGTTGTAACATACTTGCCACTAAGGTAACATGTTCTTCATATTTTTTTCAAGGTAAAATTCTTTTGGCACTTTCACTTAAAATAGTCATGGTACACAGAAACAAAGAAGAGATCGGTGGTTACCAAGAGCTAGAGACTAGGGGAAATGGGGAGGTACTACTGGTCAAAGGGTACAAATTTCCAGTTATGAGATGAATAAGTTCCAGGATATAATATACAGCATGCTGACTACAGTTAACAGTACTGTATTGTATACTTGGAAGTTGCTAAGGGGGTAGATCCTAGAAGTTCTCATAACAGCAGCCAAAAAGAAAAAAAAGTTAACTATATGAAGTAATAGAAGTGTTAACTAATCTTATTGTGGTAATCATTTCACAGTCTGTGTATATCAAATTATCATGCACCATACCTCAAACTTACACAATGCTATATGTCAACTCTATCTCAAAAACCTGGAAGAAAATTGTCATGTTACCCAGATATTTTACAGCTAACTTTAATAAAAATATATTTGACCTAAATTTTTCTTCAAGTTTCTGAAACTTAATAGCATAAAATATATAATGTTCAACTGGGTTTGTAATGTTCAACTGACATTTAATAAAGTTATTTGCAAGAAGGTAAAAACATTTTAATAGTGTAGAATTATGCCTGTGGATACTAGAGACTAGCAAAGATGGGTAGTTAAGGTTTGGAATATGCTGACTTTCATAAAGAGGTTAAAAGCATTTCCCTTTTGAAACAGAATGTTCTTGGGCATTTTCCTAGTGCTTTGCTGCTAAAATATAAATGGTTATGTGTAACTCTTAATTGCAGAGTGTTACTGTTGGAAATTGTTTTTGTATGCACAAATTGTGACAGGAGAGTGGACTGCAAACATAAACTTGAGTTTTGGTTTTACTCTGACTTAGAGGGAAGGTAACGAAAATTGCCTTCTGTATCATCTTACCACTGTAAAACGGGAAGTGAAGTCAGCCAATAAATTGCTTCCTCTCTTTTTGCAGAAAGGAAACAAATATATAAATATATGGGCAGTCTCAGTTTCTTGCCACTCAATCCATCCTGATTTAGCGTTAGCGAAATGTAACGATGTCATTCCCCTGTTTACAACCCTGGGAGTATGTTAGATTCACTTGGAAAGCTTTTAAAATAAACTCTATATCCAGGCCCTGTACCCTAGTTTTCTGATTTATTTGATGTGGGCATTTCTATTTTTGAAAGTCATCCCAGGCAGCTCTAAGGAACAGACAGGAAGCTACTAGGCAAACTGACAGAGTCTGAACATTGGAGTTGGCTTTCAAGGCACTCTATTGTCTTCCTCCAACCTAGCTTGCCAGGCTCTGGCCAGTTCAAAGGCTTCCCATGTCTTCTGTACGCTGCTTGTTTTTTCGTTCTTCTGTCTCTTTTCCAGGAATTCCAAGAGTTTCCTTCTCACACTTTTCGAATTCAAATTTCTGCCCATTTTTCAAGACGTGGCTCAGTTTTTACCTCCCCCTGTGATGCTTTGCCTTCTCCAGCCGCTCTCAACTGGAAGGCTTGCTGCCTAATCTGAAGTCACATAGCAGTTATTGCCTAGCGCTGAACAATGAATCAGTCATGTACTGGTCTGTGCCATCTCTCCTATTGTTGTGATAAGTGATGAAACTTTGCTTTACTTTCACCTTTTTGTTACCCAAGGACCTATACTAGAGCTTCTGACATTCCTTTGTATGCTTGGCAAGTTGGTTCTGTGTATAGTGCAGGAAGTCAGTAAGTATTTGCCTCCATTTCCCATTTCCGAAGGTGTGGTTTGGCACTTTGTCTCTGCTGGAGTCTTGCCCTGCTCCTACTGGGCCTTCTTGCCAACAGACTCTCTGGCTCTTTAAATCAGGCCAGCATATCCAGTGTCCCACAGGGCTGATTGCCAGTAAAACTGATTGTGTGTGTACTCTTCTGCTCACCCTTGCTCTCTCTCTATTTTTTGATCCAGGTGAGGCTTTGGCTTTCTTTCCCTCTCTGACCCTTCAGTCTCCTACTCTCTATGCTATCAAGACTTGATGGCAAAACTCAAGTTCCTGGGATCTGACTGCTTGCCTTCTTAGAGTACGACACACTCTCCGGATCTTCTTATCCCTCTTCCTTCAGCCAACACTTCCCCTGACTCTGGCCTGGCTGACCTAAATTATACTGCCAATCCTCCACTAGTACCCTGGTCTAATGGAGGTGAAAGTGACAAGGAATCTAGTGACAAGATTCCTGTCAAAGGAGAGATAGGCACTGTCTTTAAGATTCTCACCCTCTAAAAGAAAACTGATTGTATTGTTCACATGATTATAAGCTTCTGTTGGTTCATGATTGCCTGTAGAATAAAGTCTAAGCCTGAGCTGTTCAATATGGTAGTTATTAAAATTTAGATAAAAAATTGAGTTTTTCTTCTGGTGATGCTGCTAGTGGTAAAGAACCTGCCTGACAATGCAAGAGATTAAGAGATGGGAGTTTGATCCCTGGGTCGGGAAGATCTTCTGGAGAAGGGCATGGCAATCCACTTCAGTACTCTTGCCTGGAGAATCCCTTGGATTCTTGGAGCCTGGTGGGCTATGGTCCATGGGGTCATGAAGAGTTGGGCACAACTTAAGTGACTTAGCATGCATGCTGTTCCATATTTCAAGTGCTGGATAGCCACTTGTGATTATCCTCTTGGACAACACAAATATAGAATATTTTCACCATCACAGAAGTCTCTGTTGGACAATGCTCATCTACATACCTTAGTGTAGCTAGTAGGGCCTTTATAATCTCTCTTTATAATGTTTTGTTCTAGCGTAATTTTTGGCTGCTACTTACCTTTCAAGCCTACCGACTTTCTCAGCGTTCCCCAGCCACTAAGAGCCCTTTCACAGCTCTGCGTCTTTGAACCTGCTGTTCCTGCTTCCTGAAACGCCTTTTGATTTTCTTCTTTGGCAAACTCCTATTTACTCTTTTCTTTTCTTCTTCTTCTTCTTTTTTTTTTTTTTTTTTTTTTTTTTTTTTTTNAGCCTACCGACTTTCTCAGCGTTCCCCAGCCACTAAGAGCCCTTTCACAGCTCTGCGTCTTTGAACCTGCTGTTCCTGCTTCCTGAAACGCATTTTGATTTTCTTCTTTGGCAAACTCCTATTTACTCTTTTCTTTTCTTCTTCTTCTTTTTTTTTTTTTTTTTTTTTTTACTATTTATTTGGTTGCACCAGGTCTTTAGTTGCAGCATGTGGGATTTAATTCCCTTACCAAGGATTGAACCCAGGCCCCCTGCATTGGCAGCTTGGAGTCTCAGCCACTGGACCACCAGGGAAATTCCCTATTCACCTTTTTAAAATCCAACTCAAATAGTACCTTGGTTGTGAAGTTCCCTGACTTTCCTAAACACAATAATTTTTCCTGTGTTCCCTTGGCTCATTGAACCTGGCTCTGTTGCCCTTATCACCATATTTTATTATTTGCTTATAAATCTGTCTGTTCTCTTGGATGGCAGATCCTGATTGTTCTATAGATCTACCCTAATGAATACCTGAAGTTGTTTACTTGATGCTCTTTCAATATTAATATGTTTTCTTACTGTGGGCTTGTTTTTTATGTGTTTGCCATGTTTGAAAAGATCTTGGTGCTTTAGAGGTTCTTCTTTCTTAAAAACTAGAGTGGCTTCCTGTTTTTCAGGTTGAAAGTTCATTTTCTTTCTAATTAATTCTGATGGGACTTGAGAGGGATGTGGTAGGAGAAGCTGACAAGGTAAAAAACAGAGTAACTACATGTAGGAAAGAGTTCGGTTGTGCTTAGGTTCCAGTCGTTACATAAAATATTTAGTATTTAGGAGAAGGGAAGGGAGGGAAGATGAAGGGAAAACAANACTGAGGAAGGCTTTCTTATCTCTCCTTGCTATTCTTTGGAACTCTGCATTCAAATGGATGTATCTTTCTTTTTCTCCTTGGCCTTTTGGTTTTCATTATCTGATCCTTTATAGGAAAAATTTGCTGACTTCTATAGATGGAAGACTTAATCAGTTTGTATCTATGAGGTTGAGGCTAAGATGGAAATGATGAATTCCACATGATTGACAGGCAGTTTATACTCAGTTTATACTCAGTTTATACTCCTTTGTACAGGCTTGAATACTGTCCCCTCTCCCACAAAATTCATGTCTATCAGGAACCTGTGTACATGACCTTACTTGGAAACAGGGTCTTTGCAGATGTAATCAAGTTAAGATGAGGTCATATTGGACTTGGATGGGCCCTAAGTTCAATGGCTGTGGTCCCCATAAGGAGACAGAAGCCTGGAGACCCCATAAAAGAAGGCTATGTGCCAACAGAGGTGAAGATTGAAGTGATGCTACTATAGCCAAGGAATGCTAAGAATTGCCTGAGCCACTAGAAGCAGGAAAAGGCAAGAAAAAATTCTCTTCTAGAACCTTCCAGAAGGAGGGTGGCCCTGCTGACACCTTGATTTCACATTTTTGGCCTCTGGAAGTGGGACAGAACGAATTTGTGTTGTTTTTAAGCCACCTTATTGACAGTTATTTGTTACAGCAGCCCTGGGAAACTAATAAAGTTCAGCTGTAAACTAGACAATTCAGGTTTTAGCTGTAAAGCTGTTTGACTACTTTTCTCTACACCATGAAAAGATGACCAAGCAGCTAATGAAATCGCAGGGCACTGATGCACTGAAAGTTTTAAATACATGCAGATGACAC
Organism: Neotragus moschatus; assembly: GCA_006410615.1. NCBI lineage: Eukaryota > Metazoa > Chordata > Mammalia > Artiodactyla > Bovidae > Neotragus > Neotragus moschatus. The sequence continues at coordinate 41,242 of SJYA01000748.1, forward strand.
CACCCTTATGGCAGAAAGTGAAGAGGAACTAAAAAGCCTCTTGATGAAAGCAAAAGAGGAGACTGAAAAAGTTGGCTTAAAGCTCAACATTCAGAAAACTAAGCTCATGGCATCTGGTCCCATCACTTCATGGCAAATAGATGGGGAAACAGTGGAAACAGTTTCAAACTTTATTTTTGAGGGGCTCCAAAATCACTGCAGATGGTGATTGCAGCCATGAAATTAAAAGACGCTTACTCTTTGGAAGGAGGGTTATGACCAACTTAGATAGCATATTGAAAAGCAGAGATATTACTTTGCCAAGAAAGGTCCATCTAGTCAAAGCTATGGTCTTTCCAGTGGTCATGTATGGATGTGAAAGTTGGACTGTGAAGGAAGCTGAGTGCCGAAGAATTAATGCTTTTGAACTGTGGTGCTGGAGAAGACTCTTGAGAGTCCCTTGGACTGCAAGGAGATCCAACCAGTCCATTCTGAAGGAGACCAGTCCTGGGTGTTCATTGGAAGGACTGATGCTGAGGCTGAAGCTCCAATACTTTGGCCACCTCATGTGAAGAGTTGACTCATTGGAAAAGACCCTGATGCTGGGAGGGATTGGGGGCAGGTGGAGAAGGGGATGACAGAGGATGAGATGGCTGGATGGCATCACTGACTTGATGGACGTTGAGATGTGTATAAGAGACAGCTGCAGTTCATGGGGTTGCAAAGAATTGGACACAACTGAGTGACTGAACTGAACTAAATACTTCATGATGCATGAGAAATAATAGTAAAAATAGTTTTTAGAGTTTTGCAGTGAAAATTATAAGTACTTTAGTACTCTTTTTTTCTTTTTGTGCTTTCTTAATTGGAATAGAGTAAAACATAATAAGGTATAGACCTTTTGTANGACTGAGCAACTGAACTGAACTGATGCATGTAAAATGCCTGTCTGGTAAGTGACATAGAGACATTCAAGATGTAGCAGCCCTTATTATAATTTTAACCATTTTTATTAATTTATCTCTGTAACAGAACATCAACTACCATGTGCTTAGGCAATTATATATTAAAAATCTATGGCCGTCCCAGGTGGCTCAGTGGCAAAGAATCCACCTGCCAACGCAGGAGATGCAGGTTCAGTCCCTGGGTCAGGAAGATTCCCTGGAGAAGGAAATGGCAACCCACTCCAGTATTCTTCCTAGTAAAGTCCATGGACAGAGGAGTCTGGTGAGCTATTCTATGGGGTCTCAGAGTTGGATATGACTTAGCTATTAAACAGCAGCAGCAGCAGCCGCAGCATAGTTCCCAGTGAAGTGAAGTCACTCAGTTGTGTCTGACTCTTTGCAACCCCATTATCTGTAGCCTACCAGGCTCCTCTCTCCATGGGATTTTCCAAGCAAGAATCCTAGAGTGGCCAAGGAATACCTGACTGCCAGCAAACCACCAGCAGGTAGGAGAGAAGCGTGGGATGCTTCCTCCTAGTCTTCAGAAGGAACCACCCTGCAAACACTTTGATCTCAGACTTTCAGCCTCCAGAACTATGAGACAATAAAACTCTGCTTAACAGATAACCAGCAAGGCCCTACTGTATAGCACAGGGAACACTGCTCAATGTTACGTGGCAGCCTGGATGGGAGGGGAGTTTGGGGGAGAATAGATACGTGTATATGTATGGCTGTCCACCTAAAACTATCACAATATTGTTATCCCTTTGCTGTCTACCTGAAACTACCACCAGATTGTTAACTGGCTATACACCAACATATAATAAAAAGCTTAAAAAAAAAAAAAAAAAAAGAATCCTAGAGTGGGTTGCCATTTCCTTCTCCAAGAGACCTTCCTGACCCAGGGATTGAACCCAGGTCTCCCACATTGTAGGCAGATGCTTTACCATCTGAACATATATAACGAATACTATAGTTAACACTTTTCTGATTTTGAGCCTTAAAATCACTTAGAAAATAGCCTGATGCTTAAAAATGCAGTAGGCATCTCGTAACCAGGAGGCCGTACATGTGAGAAGAAATGATAATGTCTCATAAGAGTGGGACAGAAAGCCTGGCAGAGCCTGGGACACTTTTGCAGTCACTGAGTAAATTATATCAGCCCCGGACCACTTCCCTCTGTAGTGAACTTTGTTGTATCAGAACAATAAACCTTTATTTGTTTATATGACTGTAGTTTTATTTCTTTTCTTACAGATAAATACATTCCTGTCAATTAATAAAGACTCAATCCTTCTATTACCCTTGCAATGAAGAAGACATAAGAGATGCGTGTTCAATACCTGGGTCGGGAAGAACCCCTGGAGAAGAGCATGGTAAGCCTCTCTGGTATTCTTGTCTGGAAAATGCCATGGACAGAGGAACCTGGTGGGTAACAGTCCATAGGGTCACAAAGAGTCAGACGTGCCTGAAGTAACTTAGCACACATGCACGCAAACCCTTTTGGGTGAGATAAGGAGAATTTGCTCCCTGCTCTAGAGAACAGATGACTCAGCTAACAAGATGCAGTATGGCTGAGACTAAGTAGAGACTAAGGTCATTAAACCTCATGGGACTTGAGTGGACAGAGGATCCACTTAAGAATTACAAGTGCCTGTTGTTCAAAGTTGCTTACAGTATTGTATTATTATAATAAAACCTATTCACTTGATTAATATTTTGTAAATGAAATTTTGTATAAACTAGCGAAGGGTTTAATTTCTCTCTTGGATCAAAAAGGTGCATAACACACAAAGTACATGGGCAAGTAGGAGACCCAAGGTCAAATTGGGAACAAAAGGCCATGAAGAGTTCATGGGAACTGGGCTGGGTTCTATTCTTGCTCTAGCTGTGATATTTAGTATTGGGGTTTAAACCAGTTTTACTTGGGTATTGGGGTTGGAAGGCTTATAGCTGACATTTAGATTGCATGTGTTTAATCCAATGACTTTAAACCAAATTAGCCAAATGTAAGAATCTTAATAGTGTATTTTTATCACTAAGATGTCAGAATGCTTTTAAACCATGTTTTATTTTTTCTCTTCTAAATAGGAGACCTAAACATAAATCTAAATAGGGGAAAAACTAAAGATAAAATAGCAAATTGATTCTTATCATGCTGCAAAAGTACAAAAATACCAGTCCCTGAGCACTTCCAGTGTATATTTGTGCCCTATCTTTTTTAATGTACATGAAAGAAATGAAATAAATTTTATAAATGTTCTACTTTAAGATATATTAGTGAAAAGTTATTATGTTAGTCTTAGAATACACTCACACTTATTTACGATAAGCTAAGTGTTAGATGTAGTTTTCAGCTACATTCTGTGGCCCTGATGTTACAACGCAGTATTAATATAATGCTGCCTCTGTTAGAATATGCTCTGAAAAAAGCTGAGTTTCAGACAAGTTTATAAATTATGCAAAAGAGTTGGCTGTGTTTACAGCTGTGTGAAAAATTGCCCTTCTATAGGGCTCCAAAAGGCATTGTCCCAATGGGAAAAACATGGTCAACTAGATCTAGATACTGTTTTTAGTTAATGTATGGATGTGAGAGTTGGACTGTGAAGAAGGCTGAGCACCGAAGAATTGATGCTTTTGAACTGTGATGTTGGAGAAGACTCTTGAGAGTCCCTTAGACTGCAAGGAGATCCAACCAGTCCATTCTGAAGGAAATCGGCCCTGGGATTTCTTTGGAAGGAATGATGCTAAAGCTGAAGCTCCAGTACTTTGGCCACCTTATGCGAAGAGTTGACTCATTGGAAAAGACTCTGAGGCTGGGAGGGACTGGGGGCAGAAGGAGAAGGGGACGACAGAGGATGAAATGGTTGGATGGCATCACTGCCTCGATGGACGTGGGTCTGAGTGAACTCCGGGAGTTGGTGATGGACAGGGAGGCCTGGCGTGCTGCGGTTCATGGGGTCACAAAGAGTCGACATGACTCAACGACTGAACTGAACTGAACTGAGTATGCCATTCTCATCTTTTTGAACTGTGGTGTTGGAAAAGACTCTTGAGAGTCACTTGGACTGCAAGGAGATCAAACCAGGCAATCCTAAAGGAAATCCACCCTGAATATTCATTGGAAGGACTGATGCTGAAGCTGAAGCTCCAATACTTTGGCCACTTGATGCAAAGAGCTGACTCATTGGAAAAGACCCTGATGCTGGGAAAGACTGAGAGCAAGAGGAGAGGGGAGTGGCAGGATGAGATGGTTGGATGGCATCACTGACTCAGTGGACATGAGTTTGAACTAACTTTGGGAGAGAGTGAAGGACAAGGAAGCCTGGTATGTTGCAGTCCACTCACAAAGAGTTGGACACAACTTAACAACTGAACAACATCTTCAGTACTCTTTCTGCAACTTATTCATCCTCATAGATTTCCTTCCTTTGTTTTAATTATGATAAGAGCTCTAGGTTTCTTTACTAATTCACTCTATCAAAACAAGAAAGGATTTACTAAGTGGTATGTGTATTGGTTAACCTGCTGACTAATGACACTTTGCTGAAACATATTCAAACTAAACATTACCTTATCTGGACATTTGCATTCTGTTTTTCACGTTAAATTGTAGAGTGAAAGATTGTTGCTAGTAAACCAAGTTGGTATGTGTAAGCACATAAGGAAATTAGGAGAATGAGCAAAGGAACATTTAAAATAGAGTAGATCTCTTTTGTTAAACCCAAAGGCAAACTTAATTAACTCCTTTTAAGATTTGGGGATGAAAATAAGAGGAATTGGTAACTTCCTCCGGAGAAGGCAATGGCACCCCACTCCAGTACTCTTGCCTGGAAAATCCCATGGATGGAGGAGCCTGGTGGCTCCAGTCCATGGGGTCGCTAAGAGTCGGACACAACTGAGCGACTTCAGTTTGACTTTTCACTTTCATGCATTGGAGTAGGCAATGGCACCCCACTCCAGTATTCTTGCCTGGAGAATCCCAGGGACAGGGGAGCCTGGCTGGCTGCCATCTATGGGGTCACACAGAGTTAGACACGACTGAAGCGACTTAGCAGCAGCAG